>PITA01006085.1:0-103721 GCA_004023965.1 Spilogale gracilis | reverse complement strand
CTGGTTCAGGGGTGCCTGGGTGGCTCAGTTGGTTAAGCGACTGCCTTCGGCTCAGGTCATGATCCCGGAGACCCGGGATCGAGTCCCACATCGGGCTCCCTGCTCGGCGGGAAGCCTGCTTCTCCCTCTCTCACTCCCCCTGCTTGTGTTCCCTCTCTGGCTGTGTTTCTCTCTGTCAAATAAACAAAATCTTTAAAAAACAAAACAAAACAAAAACAAAAAAAACCACTGCTTCAGATTAGATGGTTAGTCTATTAACAGTAGCAGTTATCTTTTCTATTAGTATAATGAAGTCTTTATCAACATCCACCATCCCTTGCTAAGAATTTTTATATTGGGAAGTTGTGTGTATATTATTGCATGCCCTTCTCAGTTTTAAAAACCCATATGAATAAGAAATTTTAATTATTTTTCATTTAATCATGTCCAAGAAGCAAAAATTATGATTGTATAATTCTACTGAAATTTGACTGGATGAAACAGAGGTCATCCTTCAAATGATAAAGATTTTTTTGTGAAATAAAAGTTAATTGAGTTTGAATTCTTTTATGTGTCTTAAAAAGTATCTTTTAGGAAAAGATTCACAAAAGTAAATTTGTGAATATATAGAAATATACAAGTGAGAGACAGCAAACTGGCAAAAAGTTAACAACAGTTTGATTTACATGGAGAATATATATATATATTTGTTATGCCTTTATTTCCAACTTTTCTCTGAGTACAAAAATTTTCAATGTAAAAATTGGGGGAAAAGAAGTGAACCTTAAATAGAAAAAAAGTATACCAAAGTATATACACAAATATTTACATTATTTTACAGTCTTATTGTATGTCTTTCCTAAAAGAAATGGAGAATGACCTTCAGTACAATCACAGTTGTACAGCTTTTAAAATATTAAGTGGGTATTGTTTTCCTGCATCAGCAATAGCATAAGATTTTATGTAGGGGAGGTGTGGTTTTTAGTTCAACAGCTTCCTGTTCTGTAGATACAACTAAATGTTTTGTTGTTGTTGTTGTTTAATAGTTGGCTTATTTGGGATAGATATAGATGCCTGGTGTATTTTTCAATTGAGAAGTATAGTCCTACAGTATCAGATCTTTAATTTCAGCTGTCTTCTTCCTTTCATTTTATCATCATTGTGCCGCCCAGAGATGCCTTCCCCTTCCGAAGGACCTCCTTCTCCTCTTCAGGCAGTACCGTCTTAGGACTGCGGTCTCCAGTTCTGCTGGACCTTTGCATCATTGCTCTGTATCATCAAGTCTCAGACCTAGCCTCAATATTTCCCACCATGGATGAGATCCTCTTTTTTGGCTTTGTACTCTATTCTCTGTCACACCCATTTTTCCCCACCCGCTTCTCCCTCTGGAGTGATCTCTCAGCTGGTTCTGCTAGTTTATGATGTTTATTTACTAACTTTCATTTAAATCAAAATTTGTAGTGTAGTTGTGGCTTATGAATAATTTTGTTTATTCTCTATCGGGTTTTTGTTGAACATGTAAAGAAATTCAGATTTAACCGACTCAATTATTTTATGGCAACCAGGAAGTACCATTGGTACATTTTTCATCTGATATCTAGTTCTCTCTCTCTTTTTTTTTAAAGGATTTTATTTAATTGACAGAGAAAAACACAGCTAGAGATGGAACAAAGGCAGGGGGAATGAGAGGGAGAAGCAGGCTTCCCACTGAGCAAGGAGCCGGATGCGGGGCTCCATCCCAGAAATCCAGGATCATGACCTGAGCTGAAGGCAGACACTTAATGACTGAGCCATCTAGGAGCCCCTAATGTCTAGTTCTTTAATTCTATTTCTAAGGGCTTAGTAAAAGCTACTTGCCAGAGTAGAAAAACAATTAAGAGAATGATTAGTTATTTCTTTGCTAATCTGTTTTATATCAGCCTTTAGGTATTTTTTAAAAAGATTTATTTATTTTGGAGAGAGCATGTACACAAGCATGTCTGGGCAGAGGCAGAGATGGAAAGCGGGGAGAGAAAATCTTCAAGCAGACTCTCCACTGAGTTTGGAGCCCATTGCTGACTTAATCCCAGGATTCCAAGATCATGACCTGAGGTGAAGTCAAGAGTCAGCTGCCCAACCAACTGAGCTACCCAGGAGCCCCAGTACCTTTTCTAAGAGAAATAATTATTGGATTAAACTGTTGACAAGTATTTATTGGCCATGTATTTGAATTAAAATGAGCAATATATTTGCATAGGGCATGTTCAATGGAGAGGCCTTTGAAGAGTCTGAGGGGGAGGAAAGAGGAAAGATGGGTGAGTCTGCATCTTCAGTCACTCCCACTTCTTTCCTGCCATAGGAAGATCTGATATATTTATGGGTCTTTAGAGTATAGATACTGGCTTTTATTCACTTTTGTATCTTCTGAACTAAGCACATTGCCTCAAACATGTATATGGAGATCAATATTTGTATAATATGTGTTGAATAGATAATTAAGAACAAGTGACTAGCAACAGGAAAAAAATTCACTGTCACTGTATTAGCAGCTACTTATCATACTGGTAAGAGATAATATGATTGAATAAACATTTATTGATTAGCTGCTATTTTCAAGGCATGGAACTTGACACTTCATATCTAATAAGGGAGATGGGGAGGGCCTCTAAAAAGTCAGTACTTTGGGAAAGAAATAAAAAACTCAAATAGATGCCAAGCAGAGTTCAGTTCAGTTCAACATTCATTGAATGCCAGCCATGTTCCATACTGTGCTAAGCAGTGATGATATTAAAATGTATGAGATATCATCTTCACCCTCAAGGGATAAAAAAAGTAGCTCTTAATCCTAGGAACCAGATAGTCACTGTTAGTAACTTAAATTGTTAGTAACTAAATCGCTTAGAATGGAAAAGTCAAATAATACAGAAAGATATTAAAAATGAAAATAAAGTCTCCCATCCTATATTTATGGTTTCTTGTGTAGTTTTCCAGAAAAGAAAATGTATACACATTGCACACACTTCATATTCTTATATTTTAGAGCACCAAACAGTTCATTTCCTTACCTTTCCCACTTAATGTATTGTGATCTTTCCATATCAGCACACACAATGTTGCCTTATTCTTTTTAGTGATTCCAAGATATTTCATATGTTATTTTTAAATTACTCAATCCTAAATAGTTATATTTTCTGAAAACAGTGGTACTTTTCTTTCAGCAAAGCAGAATTTAGTGAACAGATGGTCATATCACTGTAGAGTTTGGAGAACACAAAATATGGAACAAGTGTTTTCCTCTGTTTCCTAATCCTCCAACATTAGTTTCAAAAGAGTATAGTAAGTGCTATAAGACAGAATATTATACCTGTGTTATTTTATAGCAGGATAACATGTAGCTTAGTCTGTGATGGGGGGCAGGGTGGGCATTGAGGTTATGTTCTTAGTGTGGTGATACCCACTGTGACTTAAAAGATCAGTAGGAGTTAATCAGGCAAAGTGGTTAGAGTATCACAGACAGTAAACAAAGGCTTGGGGTGAAAGTGTTCAAAATCACATTTCCTTCTCTTTGCTTTCCATAGTCACAGTTTCTCTTTGTCTTTTCTCCCATCCTACTTTTCCTTATGTCTTTCTCAGATAGTGATAATTCTTATGGTCATTTCATTGGGTAGAAATGGATACCTTTTAGAGTGGATGACACCTCCATTTTCTGATTTCAGCTTACCCACAAGTCACTTCCTCAGAATCTCGCTTTGGTTTTCTTAGTTTATTTATTTACTACCTATTCATAAAATAATCTTTGGGTCTTCTGGGAAAATTAGTTAAACCAAATAACTACAGATTTTCACACTCTGGAAGTGAAAGTCTCTCAGTTAACAGATCTCAAGCATTGGTCTTTGATCCTTACCTCCTCTAGAGTAGAAGTTACCATTGTTCACTGAATGGATAGGACATTTTTAGCTGGAGGATTTAGATAAGAAAAAGTGTTGGGAAGGTTTGTAACAACAGTGACTGGCAGCTACAAACTCATTTTCTCTCTTTATAGGCAGAATTAATTCAGGGAAAGGTTTTCCTATCAAAAATATCTTAGGGGCACCTGGGTGGCTCAGTTGATTAAGCGACTGCCTTCAGCTCAGGTCATGATCCTAGAGACCCGGGATCGAGCCCCACATCGGGCTTTCTGCTTGGCGGGAAGCCTGCTTCTCCCCCTCTCAGTCCCTCTGCTTGTGTTCCCTCTCTAGCTGTGTTTCTCTCTGTCAAATAAATAAATAAAATCTTTAAAAAATATATCTTAACTGAGAATCATTGAAATCATCAGATAAACAATACTGGGTTTAACTGCCAAAAGCTAATATTAGTAGCTTAGTTCTGTTTGCTTTCCTTATGCATACCTGAAACAAAGTTGGTAGTTTTGCTTCAGTAAAGCAAAGAATAAGCAGAAAGCAACAGGACTGAGTATTATGATGAAGAAGGTAGAGATGTATACAATATGAGTACCTCCAAATACTTTGGAAGTCAAGAAAAGAGGTGGAAAGCCAAAAGATAGGAGAAAAATAAGTGATAGGAATAACAAAAGCAACCTTTATTTGTGTGTCAGTTTTGCCTAGCTTTGTACTACCACATTTTCTTATCTCAGAAGTCAAATGGCAAAGGTAACTGATTCTCTTCTCTCTTTCCCATGCCCTTATCTTCATTTTCTTGCCTTATCTTGGCTATAGTAAAAGAAAAAAAGAGATGAACCATCTCCTGCAATTTTTCTAACAGTGCTCTCAATTCTGGCTCCTCACCCAGATCAAATATGACACTTGCAGTATATGCATGCCAGGGACCTGCTTCTGATCTTCTGAATTATAATCTCTAGGAGTAGCCTTGAATATAAATATTTTTAAGAAGCTCTGTAGGTAATTCTGATGAACAGCATGTTTGAAAACAAGATATTTATTGTGGTTCCATAAGGAGACATACAGAATTTTAAAGATGATTTGTAGAATTATATTCAACATTATTTATAGTCATTTCAACCTCTCTAGTGCGCAGACTCTACTCACATGCCAGTTTGTAGATCGAAACCAAAGGCTGAACCCAGAAGGCCCCAGGAGGGTGTATCAAAGTCCAAGAGTGTGGAATGCTAGAGTAATTAGCCTCCCAAAAGTCCATACGTATGGAGCTCAAAATAAAACCTGGGGAAACCAAACATAGGGGGCAGGGCACCATGTATTAAATATATAATAAACTTAAGGGCTATAAACTAGACAAAATCAAAGGGAAAAAGCTAGGACAAGCAAAAGAATGTCCAAGATAATTAGTATGAATAATACTAGAATTTTGATAGCTTAATTTTGTTGAAGAGTAGGGGTATGTGTGTTTGGTGTGTATGTGTATGTTAAGGCAGGCAACAGCAGTTTGTTATGGACTATATATAGCAGTAACTATTTGGATAGCTAGAATATGGTTATAGTCTCATTGTGTATATACAGCATATACTATATAGTTCTGTTCCTTACTAAAATAGAAATCCATCATTATATAGTTTGATCATTATATTAAACTAACTTATAGGGCAAGGGGTTTGCATGCACAAAGTTAGCATATTTCCTGTCATATATCTGGTACTTGGGTTCCATGGAATTATATCTCTGAATGGTCAAGTGTGTCATGTGTCTCTCCCTTCATATCTTATACACCTGCCCCTCACCCTCACTTTGTTTGCACAGCTGTTTTTAAGTTTGAATTGGGACATGGTAGCCCTTTGGGATGTAAATTTGAGTTATTAATAGTCCAACATAGTATAGTAGAGAAGTCTGGTATGTACACTGCAACTTTTTATGGTGATATGTATTATGTAAACAATATGTGTTTTACATGATATGTTTATCCAGTATGCTGTGGTAGACCATAGAGGTGGTCTGCCATGATGTCAATTTTCAAAATTACCTCAAAGCCCTCTGAGTCATTATGAATACTGAAGTTATACCATATGTTTAAAAAACTGCTTTTAAATATTTATACATTTGAGCCAGTAGTTCCTAGGGGAACAAGAAATACCAGAACCAGTTTTATTGCAGTGCTTTATAGAATGCATATATTTTCCCAAGCTTGAATTGTTGCAGCATTTTTTTAATATTGATTATTATCGTCATAATTAATTTAAAATACTTACATTACTTCTCCTCGAAATTGAAGAGAGAAATTCTTTTGGTTGTTTCTCCTGTAAAGGTAGAAAGTTACCTAACAAGATCCATATATCACTTCTTCCTTACTAATTGAACTATAATTTTGTTAAGGCATCAGTCCTTAGGAAGATTGTGTCCTTCTATAGCCTCAGAAATAGATGACTTTCTTTTTTATTTTTTAAAGTAATCTCTATACCCCACGTTGGGCTCGAAGTTACAACCCTGAAATCAAGAGTCACATGCTCTTCTAACAGAGCCATCCAGGCGCCCCAGAAAGAGATGACTTTCAATCTCAATTAATTATGGTAATTTTATTTATTTAGGAATGGATGTGAGATCCAGTTCTTACCAATGAAACATGAGAAGTATGTCTCTAAGGGGATTTCCTAGGAAATTTTATGTTTTTGTTTCTTTTTTGTTTATCTGTTTTTCTTAAAACTGAGCACAAGGTGGGAAATCACTTTTTTTCCTTTTTTTTTTGCCTCTGAACTTGGTCATTTGTATGTGTTTGTTCAGCCTAACAGAAGTAGCTCTATATCTGCCTGTTATATAAGTATACTGTCAGAAATTAGTCTTAGTGCTCTGAGTCCTTCAGGCCCCATCTGAGGGACAAAAGGTAATTTTACTTTCTTCTAAGTTTATATGATCGTTGCAGAGGCTTAGGAGTACAGGAGGAGTAGAGAAAGATCTAGGACCCTGGAGAGTCACATCAGGTGGTTTTATAGAACTTCCCTAACCTCAGTAGGAAGTCACTTCTAGGAACAGCTCTTGTTGAGGACACAGATTTGTGCTTGGTTCTTCCCTACCCTATCCCCAGTCCCACTTTGAGCAATCTTCTAGTATTGTTAGTGTACTCCAAATACAACAGATCTGCAGATCACGTGACTGGTGTAACCTTTGAAAGCCTGTGGTATACCTTCATGTTTACCCACAGCCTTGATGTGTTACAGGGTATTAAGGTGATTCTCCCATTGATCCTTCCATTTACTTTTGCTTTGTTTTTGTTTTGTTTTGTTTTTAACCAGAGGAGGGCTGTAGATAGTCTTTTAGTGACATCTTTCAGTCTGGTTCTCCCATTTCTATATCAAATGGAAATATTTTCAGGGTACATGGTAACTCTCATATTGTAGATTGTTTCTCTATTTTTGTCACCAGTAGAAATTTTAAGGGAGCTAGATACTTACATGGTCATCTTCACTGTCTTTGAGGATTAACTATTGGTATATTTGCTTTAAATTTAGAGGTGCTTCACTGGGAAAGGCATCTGGAAGTTGAAAAAAAAGATACTGAACATATCATTTGAAAATAGAACATACTGTTTAAAAATAAGCTTATCTTGTATTTAGAGATCTTCAGATACCCAGTATATGCTATTAAAAACTCCTAAGACAGTATTAGCTGGTTAATACCAGCATTAAACCATGCATTGTATCATACAGAAAGGTACGACTAATTTCTTAGTCAAGTTACTAGGAGTGAATTATTCCCCTCATTGCAACAATACATAGAATTGCTGTCTTTTTAGTAAAGACAATATTTTCTGACACATACAGTATATATTTTATTAAATAATTCTTTTTGCCTACTATGGTCTTTTAATGCTGGAAATTTGAGGGATGTAGAGGAACAAAGCTGGTTTCTCTTTTCAAAACAGCATGTATTTGATTTCCATTTCTAGCAGTGTGGGAGATGTGATTTTTCTGAGGAACCCTCCTACTACAGTACAGCTAGATCCTGGCTAAATTAGAACATGTATTTTTTTAAGCATTGCTGAGTCTACAAAAAATAAATCTGTATGATTCAAGAAAAATAAAAACCCAAAAGTTAAAAGGAGATACAGAGATGAAGAATTGAAACCAGAGCAGGGAACTCGAGCTATAAAGTATCAGACCGTGTTGTCCTGAGACAAATGCTTCTCACAGTGGGATCTAGAGACTAATACTGGGCCTCCAGAATGGTCAGGGAGCTAAACCTGAGAAGTCCATACTAAGTTATGACCTTGAATGGGACAAAATAGTTTTCAGTCAGATCTATACAGAAACAAAATCAAATTCCTTTGAGGGAATACTTCCCAAATTCAGGTCCTTGGAATTTCTGTGGATTAAAATCTACCAAGTATAAGCTCAAAATTTAACAAACAAATAGACTAAATCACAAAATGTGTCTGGCTGGACATAACCTGAACTCTCCCTGCCCCTATTCAACTAAAAGTACTGAATATAGATAGTTAAATTTTGTTTTTTTTAAAGCATTGAAATACTGGAAAGATACAAAGTATTTATCAGGTCAACATGTAGGAGAATGTAGGAGTCCACAAAGATGATGGAAGCACACTAAAGCCACTAAGGGTGTTTGTGTAAGGCAAACTAGAGCTTTGGTGTCGTAGTCCTATGAGGGGTAGCTGCAAATGATAAACCTATACTTAGACACACACAGGAGGAGACTCATAGACACCCACTCACAAGTTGAGACCACAAAGGTGAGGACTAAAGTCAGGGCAGCAGTAGTAGTAGTAACAGAGTAAGTTAGGATAATTTAAGAAACATTTAAGATTGTTTAAGTGGGACATAAAGAAGCAGGAGTTGTCAAGGATTATTATAGTGTGTCTGTTTTTTAGCCACTGTGTGGGTAATGGCACAACTTACATGATAGGAAACACTAAGGATTGACCAAGTCTCAGGGCAAAGTTTTGAACATGCTTAATATTTGAGATTGCTTTGTGTATGAGTGATCATAGTTTGGGAAAGCTTTATAAATATATATAAATACATGGAAATGGAGCTATTGTAGTAATCATAGGATATATTATTTTCCTATTTTCCAGAAAATCTGTAAAGTGGTAGCTGACAGTGTTTCATATGGTTTAAGAATATGGAGGCCGAGGTCTACAGTTTTATTGGCCTTTCAGTTATGACTTATTACATAGTCTTTGCTCCTGCTCCAGCCATTACAGTTGAAATGAAAAGAAATATGAAGATGAAAGAGTTTCTCCCATCTGAGACAGTGTTCTTTATAGAACTTCCTTTCCTTATAGACTACTTCAGAAGATTAGGAAATGTAACCTTCTAGATGGGTACATTGTGTCTCCAAATGAAATCAAGATTCTATAAGTGAAAAAGGAGAAACTGAGTATTAGGCAGGCAGTTAGCATTCTCTGCCCTTGTATGGGTGTGTGTACGTGTGCATACACAGATGCCCATGTGTAGTATTAATGCATGAATAAAGCGCAAGAAAGAGGAGAGTATAAAGGAGATTGGGGAATGTAACAGTATGTATGTAAAACAGAATGCAATCATATCCATTGTCCTCTTCTTCCTTTTAATAATTACAACTCCTCTTAGTTCTGAGATCCTTTGCGATAACCCTATATAGTATAGGTTAATCTAAGGTCTTAGTCTAAGTGCCTCTCTCCTTTGTGTGAAACATGTACTTTGGGACTATAGCTGTATTTCTGTACTATAAATGTATACAAGCCAAAAATAGTAGCAACAACAAACATGTGATTTATGAATTGTGAAGATATATGATTTATAAGTGATTTCTTAGAGGTGAGAAGAAAGAATATGAGTGTTAAAAGAACCACTTCAGCCAAAATGTACAGATTACTTCCTGTTAAGAGATCAGGAAAAGCTTTATGAAGTTAGTAACTTTTGAGTTGAGCTTACAGTGTATGAAGAAGTGCGAGGACCATTCCAGGCATAGGAATGAGGTGAGTTAAGTTAAAGCACAGTAGGTCACTCACTGGAAATGGATGAATTCTTTAGCTAAGTGATAACCTGATTCATATGAAGTATCGAAATGTTGAAGAATATTGAAAGGGACTCGTCTAGAACATCCATTTTGGTAATGAAAACTTTTGAGTAGAACAGTAATGTGACCAAGAAGAAACATTGTTAAGACCTGTGATTCTCAAGCATCGGATTTGCTGGGACCCTAACAGTGGGGAAAGGAAAATAAACCAGAAACTGTGGGACCAAGGCTAAGGGAACTAACCCAGTAGAAGTATTCATCCCAAATCAGATAGCCAGTTCCTTATTGGTATTCAAAAGGCAAACTCCAGGGGTGTCTGGGCAGCTCAGTTGGTTAAGGGTCTGCCTTCCAGTCAGGTCATGATCTTGGGTCAGGTCCTAGGATCGAGTCCCACATTGGGGGCGGGGGGTTTCCTGCTCAGCAGGGAGCCTGCTTCTTCCTCTCCCTTTTCCCCTCCCCCCATTCTTGCTCTCTCTCTCTCATGCACACTTTCTGTCTCTGTCTCGCAAATAAATAAATAAATAAAATCTTTAAAGAAAAAGGTAAACTCAAGTCACGTATGTGTTGGCATCTATTATCAAAGGATCTTACTGAAAAGTTGAGGACATGCAGCAGTAGTTTCTGACCAGAAACAGAACTATCCAGAGTCACACTCTTAAAACATCAGTTAGAAATTGGGACAGAGAAATAAGATATGGCCTTCTGGGGAGATTCTGTTAAATTTTAAAAATTTCTGTTAAAATTTAAAAAAATTTTAAAACATTCTGTTAAATTTTAAAACATCAGCTAATGTTGTTAGAGTGATTTCTGGTTCTTATTGGAGGACGAGAATCTAAAACAGAACCTGAGGGAAAAGCTTAGGTAGATCCTGTATGGATTAAATGGGGCAAATAAGAGAAGCTCGGTTGATACACAAATGATAATTCTTCCTAGATATAGAGGATACTGCAAGCATAGAACTGAAGGTTAATTCTGGTCTTCACCTCTTTTTAAGAATAACAGTCCTTAAATATGGATACGCTTGGGTAGTTTGAGTTTGAGAACTGGGCGGGACATTGACTTTGGTGGAGATCAAGACAGTTTGGAGATTGGTGAATCTATCCTCATTCATACAGGTTTAGGACAGTTTCCTAATTTCTGCTTCTCTCTCTTCAGTTTTATACCCTATAACTTGTTCACAGTCAAATAAAGTGACATGGTGCCATTTCCCTTCTCTGGAATATGATACAGGTGAGGGATTTCTAGCCTAGCTTAAATATCTTCTGTTTTTAGGAGAAGCACTATCCTTAAATATCTCTATTTTGTGTTCAAGTTCAATAATATAGGTATTCAGTATGAGATAAATGTGGCATCTCTCACAGTCTGTAGACTCTCCTTTTATGTAGATAGCAGATGTTTTATTTGCTTAGATCAATATTTTATTAAATTGGCATGATTTTAATAGTTGTATCCTGCTTTGAGTTTGCCTTTTTTGGTTTTATAACCTATACCACATAATTAGCTTTGTCTGTTTTTTTATTCATTTTCTATTTGTTTGGGCCACATGGGCCTTGAGAACTAGACCAAGGTAGTTTCAGGATAAGCTCCGAACCCAGAATCTAAGCCAGAAATTGAGTTTTAAAATACGTTTGCCTGTAAATAATAGCAAGTTTACCCAGCAGTAGCATAAATAATAAAGTCCTTAATTTCCTCACATAAACAGAAGTCAGGAGTAGCAGTTCTAGAATTGGTTTACTGATCCTGGGACACAAGGGCCCTGGGTTCACATTTCTACTTCCTTTCAGGGCTGCAGTTTCATGAGAAGTGGCATGAGTTAGAGACTTTCTCCTCAAGCATACTCCCTTTTTGTCAAGGGTGAAGAAAATTTGTCCAGAAATTTCTCAGAATTGTTTCGTGTCTCCTTGTCTAGATATAGTTCACAACATAACTTTTAGCTGCAAGGGAGTCTGGAAAAATAAATATTTGACTTTTTTAGCTTCCCTGGTGAGACAGGCAAAGGAGACAGGTGTTAAGAATGACTTGAACAGCTCACTATGTCTGCAAAATATTTTTTTCTTCTCTCCCACCCCTCCTACTTTCTCCCTGCTATCTTTCCTGTCTCCTCTCTGTTGTGTACTGATTTTGAGGATTAAGTAAAATGAGAGCACTAACTTCTGTGAAAGGAGAGGGGCAATGATCTCTTTGTGTGCTCCTTTGCTTTGGCACCTACCACATTATTTAATCATGGTTAAATAATGATTTAGGTTTAATCTCTTCAGGATGGTTAGGTATTTGTTTCTCATAGTAGACTCAGACATACTTTAAAACAAAAAGTTTAACTTTAAAATTTTTCTTCCAATACCTCACATTCACCAAAATATGTGATATATAGCAAGTACTTAATAAAGGAATAACATGAAATAAAATTATGAGTTAAGAAAAAACCGGATTCAGTCCTGGTTAAAAGTAAAGAAAAAACCAGAGTGTTTGATGAGGTATCTTGAGAAGAAATCACTTGTTGACATAAGTGGTTTGGGAATTCTCAAGGTACTGAGCTGGCTTTGCCCTTCTTAGCAAAGATAAGAAACAGAAGGTTAGAGAAGGTTTACATTCCAGAGACCACTGGAGCAAAATGATGAAAAAGCATACTATCCTGATGAGACAGGGGTCTTATTTAATTTTAAATGTATATAAACTCAGAGTCCTTTTGTCATAAATTTTCATTCCCTCTTTGCTTTTCTTTGAGAAGAAAGAAAAAACTTCTCAATGCTCACCTACTCTGAAGTTTTTATTTCTCATTAAAGCATCTAATCTTTAACCACAAAGCATTAAATGACCACAAAGATTGTAAAACATATTTGTGGAAGAAAAATGTATTTATTCTCTTGATTATAATAGTGATTTCACATTTTTTTAGTCAGATCCAAATTAAGAAATACATTTTATGTCATTACAGATTAATTGGTAAATAAAATTGGTACTGAAATTTCACCAAAAAAGTGCTTATTCTTTTTTCTTTTTGGTTAATATTTGTTCTTTGAAAGGTACTGGATCTTACCACCCACAATGCATACTGGTGTGTTTATTTTATTCCTTTCTATTAAATTTTAGAAAATGTTGATCATAATGCACTGAGTTGATTTTATGACCCCTTAATGGGTTGCAGCCAGTAGCGTGATGGTAAATTTTTAATGGTGGGTTTTACACCTGAATAAAAGCCCCTAATGTCAGTGTTTTCTGAGTTCCATGGTGTAAATACACCCTACTTGGTCAGTTTCAAGCTACTATCCTGATGATGCTGAATGTTGAACTGGGAAGAAATGACACAATCAGCTTTCTCTGGAGCCATTATGAGCCAGCTTTACCACATCACTGGCTATAACACATAGTTTAAAATAAATATGAATTTATGTTTGTTATAAGTAAGTGAATTTGCTCATATAAACTGCAAATTGCCTTATCTGTTAAATTGGCATGATTTTAATAGTTGGTCAATATCTGTCATATAGCAAATACCAGATATATATTTGTTAAAATGACATGCCTTATTTTGACAGATGTAAAAGAGTATTTGTATCTCCCCAAGTTTATTTCTTTTGCAGTCCAGTTATTCACATAAGGACTGTAATTTATTTTTTTTTAAGATGATTTATTTATCTGACAGAGAGAAACACAACTAGAAAGGGTACACAAGCAGGAGGAGTGAGAGAAAGAGAAGTAGGCTTCCTGCTGAGCAGGGAGCCCGATGTAGGGCTCCATGCCAGGACTCTGGGATCATGACCTGAGCTGAAGGCAGGCGCTTAATGACTGAATCACCAGGCGCCCCAAGGACTGTAATTTCTTGCCTTAATGTCAAAGGGATTTTTTTAATTTTCATAAACTTAAATTTGAAGAGGAAATATTTTACTTTATTCATGTGTCATGGTTCCTACTAAATATCGTATGTTCACTTGCATTGTTTTCTATGACTTTTAGCCTAAAATTTGAAAAAATAAGAATAAATTATTATTAAAAACTTTAAGTGATTACATTTTAATTCTTTGAAGAAAAGAAAGCTTTAAAAACAAATAAGTTACAAGTGGATAGATTATATTTCATATTCTTTTCAACGAACTGTCTTTTAGCCTTTCTGTAATCATTAATATTTGACCTAGAATCTGGATATTGGGTCATAGAATTTTATTTAGCAGCTCCTTTTAATTAAAACTAACCTGAAATTAAAATGAAGATGCTGAAACAGTTATGAAAACTTAAGAGCTGCTTTAGTAACAACTTTGGGCATTGAATATCAATAAAACATTTATCCAACACAGAGTGTGCTGAGCTTTAGAAAGACGTTCCAGAAACTTTGTACCCACTAACTGTCCCCTTTGCTAGATACCAAGGATTTCTAGATAAAGCACTTTAATGAAATTTACAGCCCAATGGGAAGACAGATAACAAAGGACAGCTGTAGTACAGTGCAATAGGTGCTGTATTAGTTAAAAGTTGTAGAGATGGTGACATTTAAATGCGCAGGGGGGTCCAAGAACACCACGTAGAAGAGGACATGGTTTGACTGCCTAGAGTTTTACTTCTCTCTTTGTAGTGCTACAGCCTTGGATAAATCAGTTACTTTGTGGGGGTCATCTATAAATTAGTGAAAAGAAAGGGGCTAAATTCAGTGACGTTGGAGGTTTCTCATGGCTCCAGTAATGATTCTGTGACTTAAATGTACCTTTCTGAAATATGACTTTTGTTTCAACTGAATCTCACCTATATTTACCATGACGTTAAGGTTTGGTTTCATTATTTTTTTTCCTTAATTAGACTGGATTTGCATGAGCAGATATCTGCTTTCCTACCGTGATTCTGCATTTGGATGATAATGTGGAGTTTTTGGAAATCAATGGAATAATAGCTATAGTATTTTTCCCAAAGTTTGGTTTCAAAGAGGTTAAATTACCTAACAATAATTTATAGAAAGTACATATTTACATTTTTATTTGCTTAACTATCAGTATTAACAGTTTATTAGCTTATTTAGTAATTAAGTCTTGAATAAGGTATTATTCTTGTAATTTTGTAGCAGCTAAGTAGACTTTACTGTCAGCCTTGTGGATTCAGCTGTTTATAAGTTTTTGTTACAGTGTCATATTACTTCTCACTACTCAGCTGGGTTTATGTCTCAGAATAATTCTTGCCAATTAATATGGGGAAAAATATAGAGATTTCTAGATGTACTTGGCAGTTTTTATGCAATTACCTCACATAGACAGCTGTATCTAATCTTCAGTCAGTTGTATGTTTTCTAAAATATTGACACTGATTTTACTCTTGCCATAGGGCATCTTCTTGCTATCTACAAGTAGTTAAGTATGGAGTTTTAATACATTTTGCTCCTTTCTTTCTTTAGTTAGCACCTTGTTATTTCTCATGACTAATATAAAGTGGTTTCTGAAGCTCATGCAGATGTATTTATTCAGCATAGGAAAAGTTCTCCCTGTGCTCATGGTAAATAAAAGAAATGTAAACAATGAGATTAAATCTGAAATAGAAATTTAATACATCTCCTTAAAAGAAATAGTAAAGAAATAATTTATGTTCCGAACATAGAGTAATATGAAATCAAAGCTAATAGAAATTCTTATCAGAAGGGTGACTAATATAAAAGTGGCTTTCAAAAAACTATTTACATTTTACTAGTTTTTAAAAAATTTATTTATTTATTTATTTGAGAGAGAGAGAGACCATGAGAGGGACATCGGGGGGGGGGGGATGTTGTGGAGGGCAAGGGAGAAGTAGACTCCAGCTGAGTAGGGATCCCAATGCAGGGCTCCATCCCAGGACCCTGGTATCATAATCTGAGCTGAAGGCAGGTGCTTAACTGACTGAGCCACTCAAGCACCCCTAATTTACTAGGTTTATATACAAACTTGGATTTGTATACTATAGAGCACATGATCTTGAAAAATATTTTGCCTCAAATATAATATTTTCACATTTGTTTTTTCCATGATAAATTATAAGCAAGTTTTCTAAATTTGTTTCATCATCAGTCTGGCACAATGAGTAAAATTCTCATAGGAATGAAATCACAGCATGATGCATAATATTAGTCTAAAAACTGTCTCATTGACTTAATGTTTCAGATATTCCTCATGTGTCTCAATGTAAAATATTTTATCAAGACTGTTAAAAGACTGAAAGAGCCCATCAAGAACAACAGGAGAAACCGTTTGGGCACAGTGAGAAGCGCCAGTGAGGAGCTACTGTCCCAGTGGTGGCCAGACCAATACTGTGTTTTCTCTCAGCTCCCATACTTTCCCTTCTCTCTCTTTCTTTCTTTCTTTCTTTCTTTCTTTCTTTCTTTCTTTCTTTCTTTCTTTCTTTCTTTCGTTCTTTTAAGATTTTATTTTTATTTATTTGATAGAGAGAGGCACAGCAACAGAGGGAACACAAATAGAGGGATTGGGGGAGGGAGAAGGAGGCTTCCACTGAGCAGGGAGCCTGATGAAGGGCTCGATCCCAGGACCCTGAGATCATGACCTGAGATGAAGGCAGACACTTAACAACTGAGCCACTCGTGCGCCCACAGACTTTGCCATTGTTATAGTCATGCACAAAAGTACCAACACAGTAGTGTCCATATAGATTCACTAAGAAAGTGTTTTAGAGGGTGCCTGCGTGGTTCAGTCAGTTGGGCAGCCAACTCTTAATTTTGGCTCCAATCATGGTCTCAGGCTACTGCGATCCAGCCCCCATAGGGCTCTGGGCTCAGTGTGGGGGTCTGCTCCAGGCATCTCTCCCATTCCCTCTCCTTGCTCCCCCTCCCCCAATTTGTGCTGTCTCTCTCTGGCTCTCTCTCCCTCTTTAAAATAAAAATATAAATATTTTTTTTAAAAGAAAATATTTTACTATAGGTTTGATTCAATCAAAGTAATATATAGTTGTTTTTTTTCTGTTGTATGTACTCTATAATTTACGTATTCTGTCCCTTGAGATTACATTCCTAGCTGTTCTTTTAACCAAAGGATAAGTGAAATACTAATACATTGTTTATGTAATGGAACCAGAAGTAGAGATGAGATGCAGAAAGAAAGATGTTATAAATAGGGCTATACCTGTCATGGTGTAGAGAGAAACAAATGAGAAATAATAAATTACCCTTTACCATTGACTAACCAGCTCTGCTGTTTTAGAATAATCTATAGAAAAGCCCATATGTGGAATATAAATCTTAGTGACTCAAATTGAAGGTCCATTCTGGTGAAGGCAGAAGGAGACGACCAGTAAGGGTTCAGTCCTATGTAATGTATCAATTAATTAACATGAAAATATGATCATTCTGTTTTGATTTTCTTTAAATGTCTTGAATTCTAGGATCTTTCCCTAGTACTTCCTTTACAATTTAAATCATTGTTGATAGCTATGCATAAATTTTATCTCTTTAAGTCACTAAAATTTTATATCCATATTTATTTTAATCATTTCAAGAAAATAGAGCAATTTTTAGAATTTACCTACTTTTAAATTATCTGGTTATTCCTTTTCTAGTTGTACTATTCTGACATTATTCTTTAACATATTTGCTATTAATGCTTGTATAGATCTGATTTACATAGTCATTTAATCATATTTATCCTTTTAGTTTTAATATACTCAGAAACTGGCCAGGCTAGAAATGCTTCAGAAATCTGGACAGTTTAATATAATTTTAATATGTCTTTTATCTTTAGGTAATATTTGGAATACCATATGCACTTACCTCATTTAAAAGCTAAAATGAAATCAAGAAATTTTCATAGAATTGTCCTGTAATCTCTATGCTAATTTTAAACTATAAAATTCTAAGGTGAGAAATAAGTTTCTAAACCTTTCAACTAAAACCCAAATACTTTGTTTACCTGAGAACATATCAGTCTCTACATGTCAAGTCTTCAGATACCCTTAGAATATTTTAAAGGAAACCTAAGCAGATTTACTCCATCTTAGAAGAGAATGACATGGAACATAAACTAAATTTAAAAACAGATAAAGGGCTTGCAAATGATACATATTTGGCCTTTTTAAAAATAATATTTTGTGAAAAACAGTAAGATACCTATCAATCTACATTTTATCTTTATTATCATAAAGCATTATAGAAATGATACAGATGCATGTCATGCAAAAAAAATAAGCTTAAAAAAGTAATGAAACTGAGTGAACTCAAAACGTTAAGCCTTCTGACAGAATACAAACATACAGTAAAAAGTAAGTCTTTTTCAGCATTACTACCCACAATGACACTCCCTTCTCATGTTTCTGTCCGTGTATATATACAAAAATGTATATGTACAAGTATCTTGGGTTTTTGACAAAAGGAATCAAACTGAATATAATCATGCATCCATTCATTTATCCATTCTTTCAGCAAATATTTATTATATATTTATAGTGTTCCAGGTACTTTTCTGGGAGCTGGAGAGATGGAAGGAGGGTGAAAAGTTCCTACTTGCATGTCATTTAATATAGATACAGTATATCAGATGGTGATAAGTGCTGTGGAGAAAAATAAAGCAAAGGGAGAGTAGAGTGAGGAGGGATGCTATTTTATACAGAGTAGCCAGGGAAGGCCTTTTTAAGATAACATTTACACAGACAGTTGAAAAATAAGGGAAGAAACCATGCAGTTATCTGGGAGAAAGAGTGTTCCAGGCAGAGGAAACAGCAAGTAAAAAGCCCAAAGGCAGGAGCTTGCTTGCTTTTTTTTTCAAGGAACAGCAAAGAAACCAGTATGACTGAAACACAGTCAAGAATAAAAGCACAGCATAAGGGGTAATATAGAAGACAGTAGGAGAAGGAAATGGGAAGTAGGGTAATTCAGGGAGAGAAACAAAACAAGAGAGACTTTGGACACAGAAACAAACTGAGGGACTTGGAGGGAAACGGGTGGGGGGATAGGAGAGCCTGGTGGTGGGTACTAAGGGCACCTATTGCATGGAGCACTGGGTATGGGGAATGGGCAATGAATCTTGGAACACTGAAAAAAAAATTTAAGTAACAATAAAAATTAATTAATTAATTTTTTAAAAAAGAATAAAAGCACAGAGATTCTTTGGGGAGCTGTAACCAGGTAAGCTATTATCCAGGGGAGAGATGATGGTGGTTTAGGTCAGAGAGGAGCATTAAAAGAAGTGATTAAATTTTGGATATGTTTTTAAGGTTTTGTCAGCAGAAATTACTGACAGTGGAGACAGTTTTTGTCTGAAATGGTAGAAAGATGGAATTATCATTTAGTGAATTAGATATGACTACAGAAAGAGTAAAATTAAAAGGGAAGTTGTTCAGTTTTGGATAGGTTGAGCTTGATATGACTCTTAGAAATTAAAGTGCCGAAGTTGCATTATGAATTGGATAGATAATTGTGGATTCCTAAAGACAAATTTGGGTTAAAGAATAGAAATTTATGAGATAATTCATATAGAGAGTAAGGCTGAATGAGATTACATAGGAATAGAAATGATGAAGTACAGAGACTGAACCCAAGAACATTCCAAAAGAGGTTGGAAAGATAAGAAAGATAAGGAAAAAAGAACAATACAGTTTTGCCCTTTACTTAGCAATATATTTTGGACCTCTTTTCATAAATTTGTTTTACAGGCTACAAAATAGTTCTTGGAATGGATATATCATTTTCTATTTAGATTCTCCTGTATAGACTAACATTTGTTTTATAATTGTTTCCTCTAACATTTATAGTTTTTGTTTTATCCAATTCCATTATCTATCTGGATTTATTTTGTGTGTATGATTCAAGAAATGGGTCTAGCCTTATATTTTTCTAAATTCTGTTTATTGAATAATCCATGCTTTGCCACACTGATATAAAATGACACCTTTCTCATATAATGTATTTATGAGTTCTCTTATATTCCCTTATTTTGTTGATTCTTCTCATAATACTGTTCTGCCTTAATTTTTGGAACTTTTGAAATCTGGTAGAGGAATTCCCCCAAAGTTGTTATTTTTTGAGAATTTTCTTAGCTAACCTCTTGTATTTTTTCTTTCAAAGGGGTTTTACTTATTTATATATTTTTTAAAGTGATAATTTTACTTTTATTGCTCTACAAACTATTAGATGTACAGATACAGTTTTGTTCTTTTTAGAGACCAGGTTCGGATTACTGAATGAGTTTCACAAAAGAAGAGCTTTGAGTTAAGCAGGGCTTAATGATAGCAACACATCCGTTGTCTGCAGTTGACCATTCTGGATGGCATGACTCAGTGCACACTTGGTGAACAACATCAGATAGGAAAGTCAAACAATAAGGCATTTGTGTTTCATATCTTACTAGAGTTCCTCATCATATTTATAGTATGGATACAAAAAGCATAAACTGTCTTTCAAGGAAGGACATAATACTAAAAATGCTTGTTAGTTTTTAGCAGTTTGGAGCAATTATAGTATTTGGAGAAAAAAATCTTTTATTTATCCAAACAACTTGCTTAGAGGAGAATTGAAATGATGATCACATCAAACTTTTAATAAGGCTGAAATAGATAAATTTAATTGAGTCTTTCATTTAGGATTAAAGTATGTGTAGTTTATAATACAAATTGATATGGAAAGTTGCAAAATGTTTTGTGCATAGAAAAAATGATTTTAAAATTGTCATTCTGTTTATAATATATGAATCATAATAAACATTGTTGACCAAATTTAAAGTAAAAGCTGATTTAGATGATTCATGTATCAGATGGATTTTAAATTAGATTGCTAAGATCCATGAAACAATCTGTTGGGATTTTAATTGGCATGCATTGAATTTAAAGATCATTATGGAGAGAATTGATGTCTTTAAGATGTCAGTTTCTCCTCTCTGAAATATAAATTGTATCTGCATTTATTTGTCATTGTTTTAGATATTCATGTTAATCTTGCCCAGTTTTAGTTTGGTTTACTCATCACGATTTTGCAATTTTTTTCATTCCTCGTAAGAAATATGTATAGGGTACCTGCCACATGCTAGTCTTGTGACTGTTCTAGGTACTAAGGATACAAGATTGAACAAAGCAAAGCCCCTGCCCTTATCAAGCTTATATTCTAATAAGAAGACACCAGGCAATAGAAAATAAGTAGATATATAACGTTAGGTCATAAACAGTAAAACTAATAAACAGGTGAGTGGAAGGGAAGGTACGTTGTGATCAAAGCAAAATTTTTCAAAAATCATCTACCTAAATATATATTTTTAAAGATTTTATTTATTTAACAGCGAGAAGCACAGCTAGAGAGGGAACACAAGCAGGGGGAGTGAGAGAGGGAGAAGCAGGCTTTCCCGCTGAGCAGGGAGCCCGATGTGGGGCTCGATCCCTGGTCTCCGGGATCATGACCAGAGCCGAAGGCAGTCGCTTAACCAACTGAGCTACCCAGGCACCCCTACCTATGTTTTTTCTATCTTCCTTCCCATAGTTCAATAATGGTTATTGTGATTTTAAATAAGATAGCCTAAAGTTCCCTATTTAGGAAAGCATAATGTAAATTGAGATTATTCACTTAGGTGACAGAAATTTATATCTCTAAAGGTATGATACCTGTTTGTTTTCCCCAGCTGAAATCATTTCAGTCAGATTTCATTTAGGTTTAAAGAAATTTGAAAAGAATGCTTTTTTTTTTCCAAAATGTAATAAGGACATGTAGATAATCTTGATTCTTTCTATTCAGTTCCACAAAGTTCTGTAGGAGGCACTAGGGGATGTAAGATAAGTGACACACTGTCTATCCCTATTGGGAGGCTTGTGAGGAATTCAGAAGCAATTGCATAGAACCTTCATGCATATCTGAGAGTGATAGATTCCTGGCCCATAGACCTTAATCAACTATGACTGTGAATTTTTGAAAAAAATGGATGAAAGAAGTGATAAATGATGAATGTCCAAACCAAATACTGCTATGACTAGAAGAGAGAATAAGTTTTCATAACAAAAGGATGAAGGAAAGCTTTATAAAAGAAGTGATGTTTGGTTTTCATTGACAAGGATGAATGAGTAGGGAAGAACATTTTGAGAACTTTGTGGAAAAGAGGCATAGAGGCAGAAATTGTGTGGCTTGTTCTGAATAAAACAAGTCCATGTGGATATATAACTGAGAGTGAGGTAAGATTGTTGGAAACAGAAAATATGACTGAAAAACAAATTAGGGCCAGATTGTGAGAGCCATGAATGTTATGTTGAGTGTCAGAATATCATTCAGTGGGAGACAAAATACACTTTGTTCTATAAAAATATCTCTTGGGGTGCCTGGGCGGCTCAGTCATTAAGCATCTGCCTCGGCTTAGGGCATGATCCCGGAGTCTAGGGATCGAGTCCCACATCGGGCTCCCTGCTCAGCTGGAAGCCTGCTTCTCCCTCTCTCACTCCCCCCTGCTTGTGTTCCTTCTCTAGCTGTGTTTCTCTCTGTCAAATTAAAAAAAATATATGTATATCTCTTGTGTATTGGTTTAATGCAAAGGAATCACATATACTCCATTTCTGAAAGTTAGTAATTTTTGCCATTACAGAGGATAGATTGACATAGAGCTAGATCAGGGACAGGGAGACTAGTTAGGAAATAGTTCTAAAAGTTCAGATCAAGACTACATTGGAAAAGAACACTAGGAGGAGAATAAACAGTAAGTAGCCTTTATAGGTAAATTAAATAGGGAGTCAGGAGAAACCCTATTAAAAGGTGAGAGTTCAGCAAAGGCTTGAAAGAGGTGATTGAGTTACCAAGTGAGTAGCTAGGGGGAAATCATTCCACACAAGAGGAACAAGCTGTCATATGGATTTTTTTGTTGTTGTTTTTGTTTGTTTGTTTTAAGATTTTATTTATTTGGCAGCGCAAGCAGTGGAAATGGCAGGTAGAGGGAGAGGGAGAAGCAGGCTTCTAGCTAAGCAAGGAGCAGGACATCCTACTCGATCCCAGGACCCCGGGATCTTGACCTAAGGTGAAGGCGGACTCTTAATCGACTTAGCTACCCAGGTGCCCCCAAGCTGGCATTTTTGGGGAATAGCAAGAAGCCAGAGTGGAGGTGAGAAAGGCTAGTAGGAAAGGAGCTCAGAGAGGCAGTAGCTCTTCGTGGAGAATACCGATCATGTATAATTGCATAGGATATTACAGGCCTTATCCTAAGTGAAATGGGAATCAGGAAGTTAACAGTAAGCAGAAGGATGGTACACAATTAGAATAATTTGAATGAATTTATTTACAAAGGGGCTATTTACAAAGATATGGGTATAGGAGAATTGTGGGGTATAGTATAAAAATCTAGGGCTTACCACAGAAAATTCCAAAGCTTTGAGATCGGTATTTTGCCATTTTAGGGAACTGAAAATTTTATGAGTGAGAAACAGAACAAAGTATGAAATGAAGCCAGAGAGGTGGTCATAAGGAGATCATGTTAAGGAACAAGGTCTTAATCTTTCTTTTTAGAGTTTTGATTTAAATTTCAGTTAGTTAACATTACAATCTAAATTAGTTTCAGGTGTACAATATAGTGCTAGAACACTTCTATACAGTACCCAGTGCTCATCATAACAAGTGTCCTCCTTAATCCCCATCACCTATTTAACCCATCACCCCATTCACCTCCATTCTGATAGGTTGTTCTCTGTAGTTAAGAGTCTGTTTCTTGGTTTTCAGTCTGAAAGGAGAAGAAGGACCTATTAAATTGGGAAATGAATTGAGGAGGTTTATAGTTTGCAATATCGAAACTTAAATAAAAAGGAGCAAGAGTATGTGTTGGTCACCAATCAAGAGGTTGTCATAGCAGTTCCATAGAATAGTAGTTTGAATGGTAGAAATAGAGAATATAAATGGATTTGAGGAAGATTTGGGGGGGAAATAAATATTTAGGGGAATTTCTAAAACAAGTTATATATGAGGAAGTGTCTGAGAAGATTCCTGAATTTTTTGACTCATGTAAATGAGTAAATGTTGTTGCCAGTCATGGAAATAGGAAACTTTAGGATGTCTGGTTTTGTGTCATTCAGTTATTTAGATTTTGGACATGTTGATTATCAAGTGCCAGTGAAATATCTATTTGGAGGTAGTAGTTAGGCTATTCATGATGCAGAATTAGATCTTAGGGAAGATGTTGAAGGTATAATTTAGGAATTGGAATAGCTTGAATAGTGTCTCCTAGAAAGTCACATCAACTCAGAACCTCAGAACGTTACCTCATTTAGAAATAGGGTATTTATAGGGCGCCTGGGTGGCTCAGTTGGTTAAGTGACTGCCTTCAGCTCAGGTCATGATCCCGGAGACCCGGGATCGAGTCCCACATCGGGCTCCCTGCTCGGTGGGAAGCCTGCTTCTCCCTCTCTCACTCCCTCTGCTTGTGTTTCCTCTCTAGCTGTGTTTCTCTCTGTCAAATAAATAAAATCTTAAAAAAAAGAAAAAAAAGAAATAGGGTATTTATAGATTTAATTAGTTAGGATGAGGTCACACTGGAATAGGGTGGATCTTGATTCCAATGGTGAATGTCCTTATAAGAAGAGGAGAGAATGCAGAGAGACACAGAGGGAAGACAGCCATGTGAAGATAGAAGCAGAAACTAGAGTTGTAACTACAAGCCAAGGAATGCCAAGGATTGCCAGCAACCACCAGAGGCTAGGAAGGTGCAAGGAAAAGATTCTTTCCTAGAGCCTTCAGAGAGAGCATACCCATACCTTCAGAGAGAGCCCAGCCCATAACTTGATTGCAGACTTCTAGCCTCCAGAACTCTAGAAACCTTTCTATTGTTTTAAGCTACCAAGCATGTAGTAATTTGTAATAGCAACCCAAGGAAATTAATACAGGAATTGTCAGTGTATATTGAAGTATAGATAAGATTGCTTAGGGAAAGCATACAAATAGAGCAGGTGTTACACACTGGCTCTCACTGATAACGGGTACCCCCAGACTCATTTTGGGCCTTTGGCAGTTGTAATTTGCCCAAATTGTGCTTTAAATAGCAGTAAAACTGGGCAAATGAGTACTTAGTTACCATATAGTTGATTAGTACCTATTTTATTCTGTCTAGCTGCTTCATACATTTATCTACCAACTGAAATCATTTGAGTTTGAATCCTTCTTCTAAAAAGCTTGAAGGGGGGATAGGATTAATCCTTATGAACATTCAGTAGACACAAAATAACAAACTATCAGGGGATATGAAAAGCATTAACACAGATAAGAGAGCACGGTTTCATGGAGCCAGAGGGAGAGAATATTATAAAGAACGAGTATTAGAACCTCCTGAAAATTCACAGTAAGAAAAATACCCATCAGGTTTTGTCTCATAGATGCTAGTGGTGAGGTAAACAAGAACTATTGGAGTGACATGGTTAGATGTGTCTGTTTTAGAAAGATAATGTTCCTCTTAATACAAAGGATGGACAAAACAAACGGAAAGAAAAAGAGAATTAGTAAGTAGGTATTGCATTTACCCAGTCATGAGTTAATGAAGATAGAAAATGAAAAGGAGGTAAAATTTTAAGAGATTGTTCTTATATAAGAACTTGGGGATTAAAGGAAAGAATAATAGCAGATGGTTCTTAAGTTAAAACTTGCTTAATTAAGTGGATATATTATTAACACAAGAAGGAAGAACTAGTAGAAGCTCTCCTTTTATGAGATTAATGGATTTCTAAAGCCAACACAAAAGAAATGGGATAGAAGAAAAAAAAATGAGACTTTATTCCAAAATTATCATTTAAAGATAACCTGAAAGTGATCCTAGGGAAAAGCAACTGATAAAGATGGTTAATGCTCAGTTTGGCTAGACTTAAATGTATGAACACAGTTAAATAGGAGATTGATATATAACAGTAGAAACCACGAGTTCTGTGACTTTGATTCAGGACAGAGAAGTGAGCCTCCTTCTTCACTGCAGTCAGAATGAAGCTTCTGAAATAGGTTCCAAAGATAATATTGAACCTGTACATGAAAGGCCTTGTTTGACTTTGAGGATGTCATGCCTCTTTATCAGTTGTTTGCACTTACTTTTAAAAAAGAGAGAGAGCTGTGAGGCCACCATCACCTCAACCACAGAGGAAACTGTGATGTAGATTCAGAAAACTTCAAGGAGATTCCACAACCACCAGGTGTCCAGAGAGAGTCTTTGATGGGATTTTACATAACCCTGAACCAAGGCTGGCAATTCCTATAAACCATAAGAGCCCTAGCATCTTAGGTGTTTTGGCTAGAGATTCAGAGAGCTATATACATCAAGTAACATTGCCCTTCTGCCATCACAGTTATGTAGGGTTGGAGAGGAAACTCTTATACAGAGTAAGTACTCTTATGTAGGCCTTTGTTGTAGTGGAAAAGAACAGCTTTATGAGTCCTTAGGAACACCAAAGCCCTTTCTTACTGTGATCACCTTTATCAGTACAAATCAGTGAACATGCAATAAGACCATCTTTTTTTTTTTAAAGATTTTATTTATTTATTTGACAGAGAGAAACAAAGCTAGAGAGGGAACACAAGTAGGGGTAGTAAGCGAGGGAGAAGCAGACTTCCTGCCGAGCAGGGAATCCGATGCGGAGCTCGATCCCGAGACTCTGGGATCATGACCTGAGCCGAAGGTAGAAGCTTAACGACTGAGCCACCCAGGTGCCCCATGAGACCATCTTTTACAGGTCTCCATTTTTCTAATCACAGCCCCATGTGTTGAGCTGCCTATGCTGTTGGCTTTCATATTTATGTCATCTGAAATCAAGAGGGATACCAGAGTCCTGTGTATCCCTTGCCTTCATCTTCCCTTTATTACTAGCAATCTGGAAATCCCAGAACTTAGTAATCCTCTGAATAATTCCCACCTATCTTCCCCCTACCACACACTCAACAACTTCACCACTGTCTTCCTACGGACTGCCAGGATTAATCCCATCATATCTGTATATCATATACAAGGAGCAAGAGAATGGCTAGGGGAAGGGGAAATAGCTATTTTATTGGTTAGCACCTTTCCCAGCTGTTCTGAATAAAATAGCCCAAATCCATTTTTCTAGTCCTTTATGTTTTACAGTAAGATCTAGATATTTCTCATTTTGGTTATAAGAAGAAAAAAAAACTTATAGTAATTCTTTTATTTAGTAGTAATCATGTTTCAGTCAAATTGTAAAGCCTTAAATAAGACTCAAACTGCTATTTCAAGTCACCTTAGATACAGAGGAAGTAGTCCAAGATCCCTAAGACCTGGATGGGCTTCAAGGGCTCCACAAGTCCTGTACATGTGTAATGGAATTGTTTATATAGCTTGGTGGTTAGGAGCATGTCATCTGGAGTCAGATTATCTCCATTTAAATCCTACCCCACCGTGTGCTAGATTTTGCAAATTAGACAATTTGTTTAACCGACCTTATGCTTCGTTTCCCTAGCTAAGCCATGAGAATAATAGTGTACCTACTTCATAGAGTTGATGTAGGGACTAAAACTACTTAATACATTTAAAGCACTTACAATATTGCCTTATAATATTAAGTGCTGTATAAACATTAGCATTATTATTATTATTTATATTCCCAGGGAAAGGTCCATATATTTCTGTTGATTATCAGTAGGTCTGTTATAAATCTTGTAAATATTTATGCCCCCAACATGGGAGCAGCCAACTACATAAGCCAACTGTTAAGCAAAATAAAGAGGCATATTGATAAGAATGCATTAATTGTAGGAGATCTTAACACACCACTCTCAGCAATGGACAGATCATCTAAACAAAGAAACAAGAGCCTTGAATGACACATTGGACCAGATGGATCTTATAGATATATTCAGAACATTCCATCCTAAAACAGCAGCAGCAGAATACTCATTCTTCTCCAGTGCACATGGACTTTCTCCGTAATAGACCACATACTAGGTCACAAATCAGGGCTCAACCGATACCAGAAGATTGAGATTATTCTGTGCATATTCTCTGATCACAGTGCCATGAAACTGGAACTCAACCACTACAAAAAGTTCAGAAGAAAATCAAACACTTGGAAGCTAAAGACGACCCTGCTCAAGAATCTGTGGATCAAGCAGGAAATCAAAGAAGAACTGAAACACTTCATGGAAACCAATGAGAATGAAGATACATCGATCCAAAACCTATGGGATACAGCAAAGGCCGTCCTAAGGGGGAAATTCATAGCCATCCAAGCCTCACTCAAAAAAATTGAAAAATCCCGAATACACCAACTCTCATTACACCTTAAAGAACTGGAAAATCAACAACAAATTAAACCAATCCCCCACACAAGACGGGAAATAATTAGGATTAGAGCAGAGATGAAAGAATCAGAAACTAGAGATACAGTAGAACATATCAACGAAACTAGAAGCTGGTTCTTTGAAAGAATTAATAAGATCGATAAACCATTGGCCAAACTAATCAAAAAGAAAAGGGAGAAGACCCAAATTAATAAAATTATGAATGAAAGGGGAGAGATCACGACTAACACCAACGAAATAGAAACAATCATCAGAAATTACTATCAACAATTATATGCCAATAAGTTTAACAACCTAGAAGAGATGGATGCATTACTGGAAACCTATAAACTTCCAAGACTGAAACAGGAAGACATTGACAATCTGAGTAGACCAATATCTAGATTAGTAGTAGTAACGAGATTGAAGCAGTGATCAAAAACCTCCCCAAAAACAAGAGCCCAGGACCAGACGGATTCCCTGGGAATTCTACCAAACATTCAAAGAAGAAATAACACCTCTTCTCCTGAAGCTCTTTCAAAAAATAGAAACGGAAGGAAAACTTCCAGACTCTTTCTATGAAGCCAGCATCACTCTAATCCCCAAGCCAGACAAAGACCCCATCAAAAAGGAGAACTTCAGACCAATATCTGTGATGAATATGGATGCCAAGATTCTCAACAAGATCCTTGCTAACAGGATCCAACAATACATTAAAAAGATTATCCACCATGACCAGGTGGGATTTATCCCAGGGATGCAAGGGTGGTTCAACACTTGCAAATCAATCAACATGATAGAACAAATCAATAAGAAAAGAGAGAAGAACCATATGGTACTCTCAATTGATGCAGAAAAAGCATTTAACAAAATACAACATTCATTCCTGATTAAAACTCTTGAAAGTATAGGGATAAATGGAACATTCTTCAACCTTATAAAATCTATCTACGAAAAACCCACAGCGAATATCATTCTCAATGGGGAAAAACTGCCATCTCAGAGGGAACTCTGAGATCAGGAGCAAGACAAAGATGCCCACTCTCACCACTACTGTTCAACATAGTGTTAGAAGTCCTAGCAACAGCAATCAGACAACAGAAAGAAATAAAAGGTATTCAACTTGGCAAGGAAGAAGTTAATTTACAAACTGAAAGAAACCACTTTTGCAGGCATATGATCCGCATGAAATTTAAACTTTCACTATTTTAATCAAAAGTCATCTGATCCTTCATGACAGAGAAATTTACTTCGTGAATTCTACTTCAATTAACAAAATATTATTTTCTTTTTTAAATTTTTATTTACTTTTTAAACAACATTTCTTTGAAGTGTTATGTTTTCAAGGTTTTAGTTCTATTTTTGCTTTTTTTAAAAAAAGATTTTATTTATTTATTTGACAGAGAGAAAAACAGCTAGGGAGGGAACAGAAACAGGGGGAGTGAGTGAAAAAGAAGCAAGAAGCCTGATGCGAGGCTCAGTCCCGGGACACCAGGATCATGACCTAAGCTGAAGGCAGACACTTAACAACTGAGCCACCCAGACACCCCTATTTTTATTTTTTAACCTAGGTTGTCATATTCTTGATAAAATTTAAGCTCTCATTTTTATAAGCTTCAATTTAAAAAAAGAAATTTGTTTTCCTTTTCCAAATCCTATATAATTAGTAGTACTGCATTAAGGGTTTGAACATCAGCAGATTGCATATGCAATTTGTAAGTGAGTTGGGCAAGATATGTGTGATTAAGGGGTGAATGTTGATTTTTGTTGTTGTTAGTTAAATCATATATGCAACTGAGCCAAATTGCATCACAACTGAAAATATTACAGCCTGTTAATATAACGAAGAAAGAAGAGCTTATACAGCTGTTCTTTTCCTGGATAGTGAGTATAGTGGCTGCAAAAAAAAAAAATGAGGCTTCATCCTTATTAGGAATGAATTAATATTGTTCTATAATAAATTACCAAATGTCATTTAATACATCATTTTTTTTAGAAAGTCAGGTCAGCAGTACAAATCCAGTATCTCATTACTTATTTCCTGTAGTTACACTCAACATGAAGAGTACTCCCATTTTAAATTGCTTTTGCTAAATATTAGAAAAATAATTTTGGCAATTTGGTTAGTATCAGACCTAAAGCTCAAACACAAAACAGCTGTTGTTGAAAATGCCCCTTTCATAACATTATATGCTTTCAATTAACAAATTGGAATGAACTGTTAAACATTACTACCTCCATGTTTAACTACTGTTTGACTCTCAATGACTGCTCTTCTTTCTTAATAGATTGTTTACTTTAACTGAAAGAGGAAGAATCTTATTTAAATAATCCATATTTTCCCTCCATCTGCAGAAAGTAACCAAGAAAAGTGGGGATTTCCAATGTGCCAGTATTTAAAGGAAGAGAGATGGTGCTGTGGTCGTAATGCCAGAATGTCAGCATGTTTGGTATGATTATATTTTTTTCTGGACTAAGAGCTTTATCCAGATGTTGCAGAATTTATGCCAATATCATGAATTAAATGCCAGGTTTTACAGAGCATCATTATTAATGCTTTTGTGCATTGCAGATTTTAAGAAAAAAATGACTTGCCCTTTCAGCATTATCTACTACTTTACATGCATTGTGATAACAACTTATGGTTATACTTTTTTATATATAATTTTTATATATAATTACTTTAATTATCATATAAGATGTACCAACTACCAAGTATTAAATACAAATTAGTTTAGTGCTTTATTCACAGTTCTGTAGTGTATTTGCATGTGTTTGTAGTAGATCGTTTAGTCCCTTAATTTCTTATAGAATGGGAAAAATATTAATAAGCTACCTGGAAAACTATCTAGTTAAATAAAACTTTTAATGTGCCTGATTTGGCTAATGTCCTTAGACCTAGAACACTTTAGCATGTGGTATTCTCTGTTCATGGTGCTATATTAGTTTACAAAGCATAGATGCAAGTTAAAGAGTGTAAGTTATTTTTTGTCATGAGAAATTTAAAATATGGTTGGTTAAACAATGTGTTTAATGTCCAACCCCAAGATAAATTAATTATCTACAGCCCTTATTTTTATGCCAGTTACACAGCAATATGAAAAACAGTACACCAGTGTTCTAGGTTGTGGATTCTAGAATTATTTTAGAAATCTATTTATGCCCAAATAGTAATTGTTGTAAATCTTCTTAAATAGCTTTTTTTGGAAATTGTCCTGTTCTTTCATTATATCTGTTAGTGATATTTGTTTAGGGTCATGTTTGAATGACAGGTCATTCTTGGAATGATTTTGATTCTAAGAATGCTGGCAACCAGGATTACACCCTCAGGCAGGAAATTAAAATAGCCTTTCCTGGGATACCTGGGTGGCTCAGTCAGTTAAGCAACTGACTTTGGCTCAGGTCTTGCTCCCAGAGTCCTGGGATCGAGTCCCACATCAGGCTCCTTGCTCAGTGGGGAGCCTGCTTCTCCCTCTGCCTGCTTCTCTTTGAGCTTGTGCTCTCTCTCACTAACAAATGAGTAAATAAAATCTTAAAAAGAAAAAAAAGGAATTAAAAAAAATTGGCTTTCCTAGGGAATCTCACTAGCCCAAGAGAAAAGACCTAATTGGCATTAAGGATTTTATAATAAAGCAGGACACATGTCAATGTGAAGCCCACAATTAACAGTCCTCACTCATAAGCATAATACTTCTAATCAGATTTATGATACCCCCATTTTAATTATCAGCAGACAGCCAAGAATCACTAGATATCTAAAGAAAGTCTAATGTGAAAGAACAGAAATCTGATAAGCAAAAGAAAAGAAACTTGGAGGAAATGGAGACTATACAAAATAAAATAATTTAAAATAACTATTAATATCTCTTAGGTAAAAGAATATATACTGCATTCACAAAACAAAAATGATTGCTATGAAAATAAACATTCAAAGAAACAAAAAGAAGCATTTTTGAAGAATAAATTTCAGAATTTAGAATGTATAGACCACAGTACACTTAATAACTTTTCTGACCCGATGTCAGCTTTCTATGGAATGCCCCTCTCCTTGGCTCCATCGCAGTCCCTGGATACCTTGGCTTCTTTTTGGAGTCTAAGTAACTTTTTTTTTTGGTGCATTTTTTTATTGTCTTTTGCTTCCTACCTGACCTTTTCCACGAATAATCAAAAAGCTTGGGGGTTAAAAAAGAAAGAGACCTTTCTGGTGCCACTTTCAGATAAATTGTTAAGGCTGCTAACCAGAGATAAAATTTTAATTAGATTAGTACAATTATCAGCATACTTTAATCCTGATAAACTGAAAAATATTTTAGCTTAGTATGATATGAACACTTGGTTTATTTTCTTCGTTATCTTTATTTATTAGCCAAGAAAAATACTGATGTTTGTAAGAATCTTCTTTTCACCTACCTGGTTATCTTTTATTATGTCATCATAATTTATCATTTGTATTTCTAAAATCCCTCATCAGTAACACACACTAAAATTAGTCTTGTTATCGACTACTTTTAACTAGTTATACTTATCTAAAAGCAAATACTTTTACCAACACCGAGCACCTTATTAAAAATTCTTGTTTCTTTATTCAGTTCAGTCTTTTAGCAAAAGCCATAGCACAAAAATCTAATCTGAAATGAGCACAAACAGTACCATAAATGAAAATCAGTGTTTTCTTCAATAATTAATTTATTCTGGGCCTGTTGCTATTTAAAATAATATGAAAATTATATAATATCTTTCTCCTGTATTCATAAATCTGTGGCTCTAGATGTTCACTGAAAGTATCCTTCAAATCAATGGAAAAATTGCAATTTTTTTCTTCAAATACTTTCTGTGAAGGAACCTTTTATTCAGTGAACTAATTTTCCCACTAAATCTTCATGGTGTGCAGGCAGGAGAAATTTATCAGGATTCGGAGAACAAGTTTTTACCTCCTGCTCACTTGCTAACTAGCTATACAACTTGTGGCAAGCACTTTACCTTGTCAGTGGGCTTGTGCAGCTGCAAAAATTGTACTTACACAGGATAATCTGTGAATTTCCTTTAGTTTTAGGAATGTATGATTTGGCTGTATCTTGCAAGTTTTATTTATGAAGAATAGCAATCTGAAGCAAATATGGGTATTTTAAAATTGAATAGGAAATATATGCAGATTTATTATGTTTTACTACTTTGTGTTTAAAATATTTTGTTTAAAATTTAAAAATAAAGTTAAATAGTAAAATACTTTAATTCAGTTATAAAACTGTGTAAGTGTGGAAATATATGTCTCTTAAAAATGAAAGATTTAGAAGACTATATTCTGTATTTAAATTATGGCAAATCTTTCATATATACCTTTCATACATGTTGGGTTATGAGTACTTATTAGAAATATTGGGAAATGTTTCTAAAAATGTTCTGGATTATAAATAAATATAAAGCTAACTATATATAAAATTGTAAAAATAGGTATTAATTTTCTCTTCTCCTGGGCACTTGAACGTATGTGAATTTGATTTGAATTTGTAAACCAGGCAGATCAAAACTATACATATTTTTCTAAACTAAGTTTTCAACTACAATCTGTTCAGTATTACTTTGTATAATAAAATATTAAACTATGTTTATAAAAAGTTAGATGAAAGTAAGTTAAAAATAGTATATAAGCATGTATATATACACACACATATACACACATATATAATAATAGCTTTGGATGAAAAATATAATAGTTTTGGCTTTATTTGATTGTTCTAGCTAAACTAAGAGTTATTTCATTTCTTTTCTGTTTTCTTATTTTTTCTAAAATTCAAAGAGTGTATAGAATTGAGGTGTGTTTGTACTTGTGTACATGACACACAACTATTGTAAATCAACCCTGAATTATACAAGTATACTGGTTAACATTCCTTAATGATATTAACACTTTTAAATGTATAAACTTGCATGTTGTCACTTAATCTTTTTAAATGTCACTTTTAAAAGCCCTTATATAGTGTGTTTATAAGTTTTATAAGGTAAGACTAAATATATGAGCAGTCTCTGTCTTATTTTTTTCCTCCTTATTTTTTTTTTTGCAAAGGCATTGGAACGAGTTGCAGTTGGCCAAGGGGTAAGTAAGAATGTATACTCTAATATAGCAGATGGACATGATAGTTTTCTTAAAGTATTCTTTGTACTTGACCTGCTGATGAACTTAAAACCTGATGACTTTTAATAAATATCACCTCTTCTTCCACCTCTTCATATTCAAATTCATATATTTTCTATAAGTTTACTTTAAAAGAGAAGTAAACTTTCAAAAAAAGTAAATTGAACTTTTAAGAAAACTTCTACATTATATTCATATACTAATGTCTTATTTCTTCAGAATATACTCAACAGTCTACAAATATTTCTAAAGATTGCTGTTGCTGACTGTTAGGCTTTTATGGACTTAGTTCAAGCAAAGATAAAGATGGTATAGCATTCAGTTTATTTTTTACCTATAGTCCAAAACAATTTTATTGTTGTTTATTTAACTTTTTTCCTTATTTTACTTGATTAGTCATTAGTTGAAATAGCCAAATGGGCTTGCACATGTAAAAAGAAGTTAAATGTATCCCCAAAATATCCATGTAATTGCCTTATCCTCTATGTTATACTTCATGAGACATACTAGGAATTTCTAAAAATTTTTTAAGAGTTCTCATTTAGCTATTCACAAGATTTTTCTTGTCTGACCTGAATTTTAGAAATCTCTTTTTTCCTTATTTTTAAGGAATGTTAATATGTTGATTTGAATTTTTTAAAAAAATAATAACTTGAAAATAACGATAGTAACAAATATCATTTACTGAGTATTTATTTACTGGGCCAGGCACAGTGCTAAGAACTTTTTTTAAAAAATGGATTGTACTTATCTCAAAGTTGATAAAAACAGATTTTTTAAAGGAATTAGAGCATATTTTTTGGGTGTGTGGACTGTAGTCTCAAACTCCTGATACACAGTTAACAGCTATATTGCCTATCAAACTAGTGGTTCCCTAGGGATATGGAAGAGGAAAGAGCCTTTATCATAATAATGTTCTTATGCATTTTTGTGGTGTTTTTCAATTTCCCAAGTGCTTACTCATGTTTACAGTCAATCTTATAAGTTGGGTGTTATCCCAAACTTACTGAGAACATGATACATAGCAGAAGTGAATAGTGCATTCTAGCTCCCTTAATTACTTGCAGAGTACTGACTTCCAGCTTATTGCCCTTTCCACTAGACCTGTAAAATGCATGCCTAAGATAATATACTTTGAGGGTGTGCTCTTTTTGCTCCCTCCCATTTAAAATGCATTAAAGTGTTAAGTTGATTTATCACTTGTGAAGGAAAGAAAGCAAGTTCTGAGCCACATCCAGTTTATTCTTGGAATAGACACATAGTGCCGGAGAAATGTTGATTCCCTTCCCACTTACCCCCAGTTCTTATTTACCAGGATAGATAGTCCTAGTTACTCTGGGAATGCACATTTGAAGGTACTTCATAACTCTTTTCCCTTTTTCTTAGGAAACAGCTGCAAAGCTCTTATTTACTCAGGATGACTTGAGAATGATGATTTATTCTATCCTGTTTGTATTTCTGTATGCATTTCTGTATGATCTCTTGTTTAAACGCATTTCTTGGGTTTTGGTTGGTTTTTTTTTTTGTCATCTTCAACCAGTTTTTAATAACAATATATATATACATTTATTTTTAAATTATCTTGATACCATTTATATAATGTTTCTCAAAGGTAGAGAATGGAAAACTTTATTTTTAAGAGTTTTTCGGTTTTTGTTTTTAGAGAGAGAGAAAGAGAGAGTAGAGGGAAGGGGAGGGGGCAGAAAGAATCCTTAAGCAGATTCCCCACTGAGCGTGGAGCTGGACAAAGGACTCAATTCCAAGACCCTGAGATCATGACCTGAGCCACAGTCAAGAGTCAGCCCCTTAACTGACTGAGCCACCCGGGCACACCATATTTTTAAGAGTTTTTTTTCCCCCTAAATGGAGTACATAATAAAACTAATGATACCTCATCCCTGCTCAAGTGTCCAAGAGGCAAAAGATCATGATGGCTTGGTATGGGAACATCTGAGCTAGGCTTCTTCAGTTCAGATGCCAGCTCAACTATTTTTAGAATTTCATATAAAATTTACATAAAATTAAACTTCCTGTTTATTATATAGCTAACCAAATATAACATTAAGAACTTTGTAGGCCATTTGTAATACTAATGCTAATATTTTACTTCATATAATGATATATTTCCCAGAATGCCTTGAATATCAATAGAACAGTAGGTTTTAATGTATGAAAGGGGATTTTAGCATTTTTGTGAGAAAACTGAAGGGATTTGGTGAAAGTGAGGAGCAGACGATAGAGATTTTTGGTACTGCAAAAAAGAATTGATGAAAAAATGCCAGAGATGGGAAATTTAGAATGAAATGTTTTGAAGCAGTCTTCCAGAAAAAAAAGTTTAGAAATCAGTTTGTCTTAAGTCAAGGAGTTGTATTTAGAAAGAAATTTTATATAAGAAGTGTGTCTTTTGAAGGTTATAAATTTTATTGTGGGCACTCAAGTATATATGTATGTGTGCTGTCAGTATGTTATTTTAGGAGCTGAATTGGGGAGTGTGGTATTCGTAACACCATTCATGACTAGAATCACCCTCCTCACTATTCCCACCATCCAGAAAGGATATACCATGTATTTTTTCCAAGTGTCCTATCAAGATCCTGCAAGTCAGACATTATCCAGTGACTTAAGAAGTCAATGTCCTTAGGTGAAGAGCCGAGAAATAATGGCTGACCCTCAACCCCCAACTTGTGTTTTTTTGTAGTTTTAGCACCAGGGGCCCACAGTATAGGAACTTGAGGTCAGATGAGTGGAGGAGCAGTAGAGTTTCTGCCTGAGCACACAGGCAAGATTTTATTTTGTGCTAAACTGTATCTGAATCCAAACAGATCCAAATTCTGTGCTCTGAAGGAGAATAGAAGTTACAAAAGGATAACTCAGGGAATATATACTGACCTCTGTCTTTAAAACTACGAGTCATGGCACTGTTTGGAGTTTCTCAGAACCATTCAATATTGTTGACCTCCCTCTCCTCTGGCACATTTTTCTTTTCTTTCTTCTTTCATCCGTCCCTTCCTTCCTCCCTCCCTCCTTCACTCTTTCTCTCTCTCTCTCTATTTTTTTTTCTTTCTTTTCATTAGTAACTTGCTGATATTTGATATATTTTTTAATTTTTTATTATGTTAGTCACCATACAGTATTTGATATTTTATATTGGATTTATTTATACTGTCATACTGTCAATAGAATAGTGATTAGGAGGTCTGTGGGGATGTGGTTGAAGTTTAGGTGATTTGTAGTTTCTTAGTTTGATTACCACTTCCATTTTTTTTCAGTGAAATGTTTTGTTTTATGTATAGTACCTTTTTTATTTTCTACTTCTTCAAAATTATATGTTTCACTGGGGCCTTTCTCTTCAGCCATACCTTCTTTCCTTTGGAAAACCTTCATGGACACATGATCCTATGTCCTTTCCAAAGGACAAAAAGCATGCCCTTTTGAACTCTACAGTAACTGATGAATGCTATGATCTTTCAGAATACTTTTAGAATACCCTTAGTTAGAATAGTATCTTCTCTTTCAGGTGTGTATCCTGAGTGATAACTGTCTCTGTTCCACTGCCATTAGGACAAATCCATGTTCTCTTCTCTTGTGCACGCATTCTACCTGATTGCTCTCTTACAATCTCCAGAAATGATTTGGCAGTCATGAACGTTTATTTCCACATTTTAAATTGAGTGGCACTCCATTTGAGACATTAGCTCATTTTTGTTTGATATTGCTTTTTCTTCTCATTCACTACCATTTCTCTTGTAGTTTCTTCTATTTTTCATGCAGAATTACTCCCTCAGTGAGTATTAGTCTCATGGTTGTAATGTAACTTAGAATAGGAAAATTTTCAAAGTGTCCTCTTTATTTTGCAACAAAGTCGGGTTTCTAACATTCACTTAGCATCTTGACTCTCTAGTATTGATATGATTTATATTTTTTGTTTCTTGTGCTCATATGTATCTCCTTTTTTTTTCAGCTACCTACTGAATCACTCTTCTATCGAGCTGTCCTTCAGGATATTATTAAGGAATGCTATGGCATCACCAAATGGTATGAGAATTTTAATAAGAATAACCATGTTGTCTTATAAGTGAAGTGACTTTTAGTCCAGGTGAATTTATTCAGGGTCACTGTTACTGGTAGAAAAAGTGAATCTGAGCATAATGTCAGTAGTAACAAAGTATGTAGCAACTGTATCTTAGGTTAATCATTATTCAAGTGGGGGCTCTAATAATTCCTTTTTGTCCTAAAGAGTTGGCGTCATGATAGTCTGTGTCAATTGTAATTTAGAATTTTAGAAGCATTGAAATGTTATGTATAAGTAATTCAGTGACTATAGTATTATCATATGAGTAAGAGTTATATTTAAAATGTTTCACAACCAATACTGCCTAAACACTTAGCTAATGAGAACAGAAATTGATCATAAATAATTGTGGTCATTGTGTTACTGGTAAAATAAGAACCCTGCATATGTTTTATTTGTATTTGTTTTTGTTTTTGTTTTTTTTCAGAAAAATGCATTGCATAGACAGAGAGGCAGGGATGAGAGAATTTTCCATAATATTGGTTCAGTAACTGCTGTATTTAAGCTTACTTTTGCAAATCTGGCAAGTTTCAACAATATCCTCTTGCAGATTACAATTTTAGGATTCTGATAGTGATTTGGTTGCAATAGGATTATTCTTCAAGTTAAAATAGGACAGTTCTAAGGTTCTTAAAAACAAATCCACACCTATTAACAGAGATAGAAACTATTTTTTGATTAGTTATTATTTCTCTGTAAAGGAGAAAAATAACCTTTTTTTTACCGATAGAAATTATGACATATAAATACTATATATGCCATTGATTTAAACTATCATTTCTGTGTAGATAACTCCCAAATCTGATTGCAGACTCCATTCTCTTTTCCATGTTTACTGATCTTCAGAATTGTCTACAACTGAATTTCTCATGCTTTCCTGAAAAGTAGTTCCCTCTCTTGAGTTCACCACAAGATACCAACCTGGCTGAAAAAAAATACATAATTTTGCAAATTTATGTTCACTCAAACATTGACTGCCTGCCTCTTTTGAGACCCTAAATCTCTTTATAATTTTTTTTATTCTCCTAATGACAACTTAAATTGTCTCCATTCTTTCATGAATCTTTCTTCTCACTTAAAAATTAAACACTCTCCAGTCCTCCATGTTTCTGCCTTCTTTTCTACTCAGAAGATAGGTAGTATGTATTATAAGACTTCTTTCATTCCAGAGCCTGATTGACTTTTCAGTCACATCTGACCATTTGATAATTGTTTTTTTCCTCCAAACTCTTGTCCTCCTTCTCTTCCATTAAGTTGCATTCTGAGTTTCTTTTTCCTACTGTGCACAGTCTTCTATTCACTGAAAGGTTCTTCCTCTTACTTATCTCCTATATGTATAGCTAAATATTCTTTAATATATATATATAATATATATATATATATTTTTATCATGTCATGTAAGTCACCATACAGTCCATCATTAGTTTTTGATGTAGTGTTCCATGATTCATTGTTTGTGTATAATACCCAGTGCTCCATGCAATCCATGCCCTCCTTATACCTATCACTGGACTAACCCATCTCCCCACCCCCTTCCCTCTAAAACCCTCAGTTTGTTTCTTGGAGTCCATAGTTTCTCATGGTTCATCTCCCCCTCTGATTACCCCCCTTCATTTCTCCCTTCCTTCTCCTGATGCCCTCTACACTATTACTTATGTTACACAAATAAGTAAAACCATATGATAATTGACTTTCTCTGCTTGACTTATTTCACCTAGCATAATCTCCTCCAGTCCCATCCATGATGATGCAAAAGTTGGGTATTCATCCTTTCTGATGGCTGAATAATATCCCATTGTGTATATGAATCACATATTCTTAAAGATTTTTTTAAAATTTTTATTAGAGGAGAGAGAGGAGGAAGCAGGCTCCCTGCCGAGCAGAGAGCCCGACATGGGCCTCAGTCTCAGGACCCTGAGATTATGACCTGAGCCGAAGGCAGAGAGGCTTTAACCCACTTAGCCACCCAGGCGGCCGAATCACATCTTCTTTATCCATTCATCTGTTGAAGGGGATCTCGGCTCTTTTCACAGTTTGGCTATTGTAGACATTGCTGCTGTGAACATTGGGGTTCATGGGGGCCTTCTTTCCAGTACATCTGTATCTTTGGGATATATAACCAGTAGTGCAATTGCTGGGTCATAGGATAGCTCTATTTTTAATTTTTTGAGGAACATCCACACTGTTTTCCAAAGTGTCTGTACCAACTTGCATTCCTACCAACTGTGTAATGGGGTTCCCCTTTCTCCACAGCTTCTCCAACATTTGTTGTTTCTTACCTTTTCAGTTTTTGCCATTGTAACTGGTCTAAGGTAGTATCTCAGTGTGGTTTTGATTTGAATTTCCCTGATGGCTAATGATGATAACATTTTTTTATATGTCTGTTAGCCATTTGTATGTCCTCTTTGGAGAAGTGTCTGTTCACGTCTTTTTTTGACTTGATTATTTGTTTTTTGGGTGTTGAGTTTGAGAATTTCTTTATAGATCTTTGATATTAGTCCTTTATCTATAGTGTCATTTGCAAATATCTTCTCCCATTCGGTTGGTTGCCTCTTTGTTTTGTTGACTATTTCCTTTGCTGTGCAGAGCTTTTTATCTTGATGAAGTCCCAAAAGTTCATTTTTGCTTTTGTTTTCCTTGCCTTTGGAGATGTGTCTTGAAAGAAGTTGTTGTGGCCGATGTCGAGGAGGTTATTGCCTATGTTCTCCTATAGGATTTTGATGGATTCCTGTCTCACGTTGAAGTCTTTCATCCATTTTGAGTTTATCTTCATGTATGGTATAAAAGAATGGTCGAGTTTCATTCTGTACAGTGCTGTCCAATTTTCCCAGCACCATTTATTGAAGAGACTGTCTTTTTTTCCATTGGATATTTTTTCCTGTTTTGTCAAAGATTATTTGACCATAGAGTTAGGGATCTATATCTGGGCTCTCTATTCTGTTCCATTGGTCTGTATGTCTTTTTTTATGCCACTATGATGCTGTCTTGGTGACCACAGCTTTGTAATATAGCTTGAAATCAGGCAATGTGATGCCCCCAGCTTTGTTTTTCTTTTTCAACATTTCCTTGGTGATTCAGGGTCTTTTCTGGTTCCATACAAATGTTAGGATTGTTTGTTCCAGCACTGTAAAAAATGCCGTTGGTATTTTGATTAGGATTCTTCCAATCCATGAGCAGGAATGTTTTTCCATCTTTTTGTGTCCTCTTCAGTTTCTTTAATGAGTATTCTGTAGTTCCTGGAGTATAGATTCTTTACCTCTTTCGTTAGGTTTATTATAAGGTATCTTACGGTTTTTGGTGCTATTGTAAATGGAATTGATTCTCTAATTTCTCTTTCTACAGTACATTTTTAATTTATTAGAAAGCAACTGATTTCTGTGCATTAATTTTGTATCCTGCCACATTACTGAATTGCTGTATGATTTCTAGTAATTTGGGGTGGAGTCTTTTGGGTTTTCCACATAAAGTATCATGTCATCTGTGAAGAGAGAGAGTTTGAATTCTTCTTTGCCAGTTTGAGTACTTTTTATTTCTTTTTGTTGTTTGACTGCTGTTGCTAGGACTTCTAGTACTATGTTGAACAATAGTGGCAAGAGTGATCATCCTTGTCGTGTTCCTGATCTTAAGGGAAAAGCTTTCAGCTTTTCCCCATTGAGAATGATATTTGCTGTGGGTTTTTCATAGATGGATTTTATGAAGTTGAGTAATGTTCCCTCTATCCGTATACTTTGAAGAGTTTTAATCAGGAAAGGATGCTGCATTTTGTCAGATGCTTTTTCTGCATCATTTGAGAGGACCATGTGGTTCTTCTCGCTTCTTTTATTTATGAGTTTTATCACACTGATTGATTTGTGAAAGTTGAACCACCTTTGCATCCCAAGGATAAATCCCACCTGGTCTGGTGTATAATCCTTTTAATGTACTGTTGGATCCCGTTAGCCAGGATCTTGTTGAGAATTTTGGCATCCATATTCATCAGGATATTGGTCCAAAATTCTCCTTTTTGATGGGGTCTTTGCCTGGTTTTAGGATCAAGGTAATGCTGGCCTCATAGAATGAGTCTGGAAATTTTCCTTCTGTTTCTATTTTTTGAAACAGCTTCAGGAGAGTAGGTATTACTTCTTTGAATGCTTGATAGAATTCCTCAGGGTATCCATCAGGTCCTGGACTCTTGTTTTTTGGGAGGTTTTTGATCACTGCTTCAATCTTATTACTGGTTATTGGTCTATTCAGGTTGTCACTTTCTTCCTGGGTCAGTCTTGGTAATTTATAGGTTTCCAGGACTGCATCCATTTCTTCCAGGTTGCTTAATTTATTGGTATATAGCTGTTGATAATTTCTGATAATTGTTTTTATTACCTTGGTGTTAGTCATGATCTTTCCCCTTTCCTTCATCATTTTATTAATTTGTGTCCTTTCTGTTTTATTTTGGATAAGTGTGGCCAGTGGTTTATTGATCTTATTAATTCTTTCAAAGGACCAGCTTCTAGTTTCGTTGATGTGTTCTACTGTATTTATGGTTTCTAATTCATTGATCTCTGCTCTCATCTTAATTCCTTCTCATTTGTGGGTTAGGCTTAATTTGTTGTTGATTCTCCAGATCTTTGAGGTGTAAAGATAGTTTGTATATTAAGGATTTTTCTATTTTTTTGAGTGAGGCTTGGATGGCTATGTGTTTCCCCCTTAGGAACACCTTTGCGGTATCCCATAGGTTTGAACCAATATGCCTTTGTTCTCATAGGTTTCCATGAATTGTTTAAGATCTTCTTGATTTCCTGGTTGACCCAAACATTCTTGAACAGGATGGTCTTTAGCTTCCACGTGTTTGAATTTCTAACAAACTTTTTCTTGTGATTGAGTTCTACTTTCAAAGCATTGTGGTCTGAGATATGCAGGGATTCTCAATCTTTTGGTATTGGTTGAGACCTGATTTGTGACCCCGTATGTGTTCTATTCTGGAGAAAGTTCCATGTGCACTTGAGAAGAATGAGTATTCTGTTGTTTTAGGGTGGAATATTCTATATACATCTATAATGTCCATCTGGCCCAGTGTATCATTCATAACTCTTGTTTCTTTTTTTTTTCTTAAGATTTTATTTATTTATTTCACAGAGAGAAACACAGCCAGAGAGGGAGCACAAGCAAGGGGAGTGAGAGAGGGAGAAGCAGGCTTCCCATTGAGCAGGAAGCCTGATGCGGGGCTCGATCCCAGCACTCCAGGATCATGACCTGAGCCACCAGGCACCCCAAAGCTCTTGTTTCTTTGTTGATTCTCTGCTTAGATGATCTGTCTTTGCTGAGACTGGAGTGTTGAAGTCTCCTACAATTAACGTTTATTATCAATATGTCTATTGTGATTAACAGTTGGCTTATGTATTTGGCTGCTCCTGTGTTGGGGGCATAGATATTTCCAATTGTTAGATCTTGTTGGATAGACCTTTGAAGAATGATATAGTGTTCTTCTGTATCTCTAAGTATAGTCTTTAGCTTAAAAATCTAATTTGTCTGATATAGAATTGCTACCCCAGCTTTCTTTTGAGGTCCATTGGCATGAAAGATGATTCACCATCCCTTCACTTGCAGTCTGGATGTATTTTTAGGTTCAAAATGAGTCTCTCATAGACAGCTTATAAACGGGTCCTGTCTTTTTATCCAGTCTGCAGTCCTGTGCCATTTAATGGGAGCATTTAGGTCGTTCACATTGAGAGTGATTATTTGAAAGATATGATTTTATTTTCATCATGTTGCCTGTGAAGCCCTTGTTTCTATAGATTGCATTCTCTAATATCTTTATACTCAATTCCTGTCTCTTAATATTTCCTTTTTTATCTCTTACAAATTACCCTCACAACTGATATCTTGAAACAATTTTCACTTAAGTACTTTACCAATATATCAAATTCAGCATATCCAAAAACCAAAGTCAACTTCCCACCAATTCTAGTCCTCTTTCTCTCTTCTCTTGACTTCTTTTGTTAACAGAAGGAAAACCTGGGAATGCCATGACCATTATCAAGCCTTATAAATCTTAGTTATGTTTAATTTTATTCTTCTATCCTCAGGCCACACATTATCATTACTTGACAAGACTTACACATTGTTAGGCAGCCTATTAGATTTTGGATGCATAGGATATATTTTCCACCAGAAATAGTTTGTATTTTATTCAGGATAGCATGTACAAAAGACAAAGACAGTAATAGAAACCCATTTCCAATAATGACAGACTAGGTCATTAGAACCAACTTTCCTGAGAAAAGTGAAAAATCGTGAAGGTGTGTGTGTGTGTGTGTGTGTGTTTAATTTGTTTGAAAACATCAGAGACTTATCAAGAAACTTAAGAATTATAGGGAAGAGAGTGATTTTACCAAGATGACAGTATAGGTTGTTTCTCACTTTACTGCCGCTCAAAAGAACAACTAGCAGCTCTTTAAAAACAAACACCACAGGGCACCCGGGTGGCTCAGTCATTAAGCATCTGCCTTTGGCTCTGGTCATAATCCCAGAGTCCCAGGATCGAGCCCCACATTGGGCTCCCTGCTAAGCAGGAAGCCTGCCTCTCCCTCTCATTTCTCCTGCTTGTGTTCCCTCCCTAGTTGTGTTTCTCTCTGTCAAATAAATAAATAAAATCTTTTTTTAAAAAAAGCAACAACAACAAAAAACAAACACCACTTAAGGAATCCTAGAACATGGGGGGGGGGGTGTGAGGCTGAAGCATCTCCCTGTACCTTAGAGACCAAGACAGACTCATCAGAAGGGCAAGAAAAGCAACTACAGGTTGACTACACTGCTTCTCCCCTCAGGCCAGTGCAGCAGCACATGGAGAGGTCTCCCCTGAGTCTCTGGTTCTTATAGTGGGAAAACAACCCAGGGAGCACAGCCACCCCACCAGCATTGGGGGTTACTTTGTGAAAGCACGTACTCTGATCTTGCCCCACAGTTATTGCAGGGAGGTCTATGGGTCTCAGCCACTGATAATCTTACTGGGATGGAGAATGGGGAAGGGGCTTGCAACAGTCACCACATGGATATTGGCAGGCCAAGTTCGTACCTGTAGTACTCAAGTAATAATCCCAAGATTTGCTCATCTACAGAACCAAGTCATGGGCTCACTCTGATCAGGAAACTCAGTGGGATGCACATCTGACTGAGTCAGATCCTCAGATGAGAAGTTTTGCCATGCCTAGAGCCTGATTTGCCTGCTCCCAGGCAGAGGTCTGAGTCACAGCCCCACCCAATGTTGAGAGTATCTTCTGATGCCATCTGACCATAATTGTTGGCAACAACTTCTGGAAGCTCAGTGGGACTCCAGCCAGGAGGCATGCTAGCAGAGCTGATCAACCCCAGAGCAAATCCAGTACTAAATATGAAGGATTGATTTATTAGACACAGACAGGAAGATTAATTTGGCTAAAGGTTAAGGTAGCTCTCAGACCCTCTCAACTGTAAAGCCTGTTTGGGGAATAGGAAAATCTTAGAAAATTTGGAGAGTAGCCTGGAGTAGCCTCTACCCTCCCACCCACTTGAGGAAGCTGACACATAACACCACTGTGGAATTTGACCCATCTGAACAAAAGGGCTGGTGACAACTCCTAGAAGGTGTATGATCCATCAGTGCTTCAGTCTAGAAAAGGACAAAGCCAGTAGTTACAAAGCAAAGCCAGTGCCCCTCTTCAGCTAGGGAAATGGGGTGCAGATTGGCTTCCGTTAAGACAGCAAAGAGCTTTCCCAACTTTAGAGACCACCAAATCCTAACGGCGAGTCCCCAAAGAGTGCTAGAGCTCTCCCAGCTTTAGAGTTGTTTCTCCCACTGCCCCTGGGCAGAGAATCTAGTTCATAGACCCACTCATTGCTGAATATAGCCTTCAACCTGTCCAACCAGGGAACCTAACCAGAGCACACAGGAAGCCGCATAGGCCATTCAGCAACCTTACTTATAGTGGTGGCACTTGAACAGAGAGCACTGCCCATGTCATCCCTAGCTTCAGATCCAAACCAGTGACATCACCTGACCAGGGTGCACACTCTGGCCTGATTGGGTCCCTAAACAATGAGCTATGTAGGCCCTGGGTCTTATCCTGCTTCCCTGCCATGGCAAGGAAGTTAATTGAATAGCCCCATGTACTACTGAATATAGTACCTAGGACTAACCATCTAGTTATCATGACTAGAGAATCCAGGCAATCGTGGACTCCATTCCACAGCCTCACTGAAATAGAGAACCATGCCAACATTCTATCCAGCTATTCTTAAGCAGAGGCACACTCTTCATCCCCATCCTTACAGCTTGAACAGTTGCCTTACCACAAAATAGACCACAGTAGCAGTGCCTCCTACCTGTAGATGTTATCAGTAGACAAACCCAGAATCCCAAATTGGGTAAAAAAAAAAAGTCTATCAAAGAAAACCTGTAAAGTCTGAAAGCAGAGCCCAGTTACTCCAGTGCTCAAATACCAACATAAAGAATCAAGGATCATGGAAAATCAGATATATATACCACTAAAAGAAACTAATAAAGTTCTAATAACTGTTCTTATAGAAATGGAGATCTAGCAATTGTCAAAGAATTCAGAGTAATCCTCTTAAAGAAATTTAGTGAACTACAATAAAACACAAACAAAATTCAGAAAACAATGCATGAACAAAATGAGAATTTTGACAAGGAAAAGGTAGCCATCAAAAAAAAAAAAAAATCCTAGCATTGAAAAATACAGAAGACCTTGAACAACATGGGTTTGAACTTCACAGACTCACTTATACACAGATTTTTTTATAATACGGTATAGTACTGAATGTATTTTCCTTATGACTTTCTTAGTAACATTTTCCCTCTAGCTTACTTTATTATAAGAATACAGTATACCATATATATAAAATATAAAGTATGTTTTGATCAACTTTATAAGTAAGGCTTCAGTCAATAGTAGACTATTAATAGTTATGTTTTAGGGTAGTCAAACATTATACATGGAGTTTCAACTGCATGGGAGGTCAATACCCTTCACCCCATGGCTTTCAAGGGTCTACTGTACAATAATTGAATGGAATAATTCAGTAGAAAGTTTCAGTAGTAGACTCAGCCATACAGAATGGTGCATAAGGGGTAATATAGAAGACAGTAGGAGAAGGAAAGTAAATGGGAAGTAGGGTAATTCAGGGAGAGAAACAAAACAAGAGAGACTTTGGACACAGAAACAAACTGAGGGACTTGGAGGGAAGGGGGTGGAGGGATAGGAGAGCCTGGTGGTGGGTACTGAGGGCACCTATTGCATGGAGCACTGGGTATGGGGAATGGACAGTGAATCTTGGAACACTGAAAAAAAAATTTAAGTAACAATTTAAAAAAAAATGGAAAAAAAAAAAAAGGAAGAATTAGTGACCTAGAGGAAAGGACATTAGAAATTACCGAGTCAGAGAAGTAAAAAGTGAAAAGATTGAAGAAAGCCTGTGGCAAAATGGGACACACTGAAAAGATACAGTGTTAGTATTATAAGAATTCCAGATCAGAAACAAAGGGACAGAAAATATATTTAAGGCAACAATGACTGAAAACTTCTCAAACCTACCTGGTGAGAGAAAAGGACATACTGATTCATAAGATCCAAAGGAACTCATATAGATTGAACCCAGGTAACACTACAAGACATAATTAAGTTGTCAAAAGTCAAAGACAGGGAACACCTAAAGCGTGGAGCACTTTGTGGGAATGGGGAATGAATCTTGGAACACTGGGGAAAAAAATTTAACAATAAAAAAAAGTCAAAGACAAAGAGTTTTTTTTTTTCCCCAAAGATTTTATTTATTTATTTGACAGAGAGAAACACAGCATAGAGGGGAGTAAGAGAGGGAGAAGCAGGCCTCCTGCCAAGCAGGGAGCCCAACACGGTGTTCAATCCCAGGACTCTGGGACCATGACCTGAGCTGAAGGCTGAGCCACCCAGGTGCCCCCAAGACAAAGAGTTTTAAGAGCAACAAGAGAAGAGAGGAGTTATATACAAGTTATAGTCTCCCATAAGAACACTGGCAGAATTCTCAACAGAAACATTTCAGGCTAGAAGAGAATGGAATGACATTTTGAAAATATTGAAAAAAAAAAAAAAAGAATTGGCAAACAAGAATTCTATACATGGCAAAACTGTCCATCAGAAACAAAGAAGGGATCAAGTTTTTCTGAACAAAAGCTGAAGGAGCTCTTTGCCACTACATCTGCCTCATAAGGAATGCTAAATAAGAATTCTTTGAACATTAAATCATAAAAATATAGTGTAAACCACTGATAATGGTTAATATATAGTCATAGTTATATTCTGCAATGTAGTAATAAAGGTGCATAGTTCATTTATAACTCCAGTTTAGATGTTTTAAAAAAGTAAAAATAACCACAACTATCTGTAATAATCTGTTATTAGTTACACAATATAAAATAAACTTAAATTGTAATAAGAAAAATGTGTAAGGGGAGGAAAATGAAAGTGTACATTTATGATTTCTATTGAAACTAAGTTATCAAAAAAAGAAATTAAGTTGTTATCAATTTAAAATAGAGTGTTATAAGTTTAAGAGGTATGTCATGGCAACCACAAGGAAAAATCCTATAACAATTGCATAAAAGAACACAAGAAATAAGTCAAAGCATACAGATACCAAAAGACATCAAAACAAAAGACAGCAGGAGAAAAAAGAAGAAAACAACCATAAAATGTCTACAAAACAACTATAATATGCTAATAAAATGGCAATGGTAATTGCCTGTCAGTAATTACTTTAAGTGAACATGGATTAAATTCTCCAACTGAATGAAAATGGGTTAAATTCTCTAGCTGAAAAACATAGAGTGGTTGACTTTATTAAAACAAAAACAAACAAACAAACAACAGACCAAGATCCAACAAAATGTTGCCTGTAAGAGATTCACTTCACCTTAAAACATTCATAGACTGAGAGTAAAGGCATAGAAAGATATTTCAAGCAAATAGTAATCAAAAAGAAGCAGAGGTAGCTATACTTATAACAGACAAAATAGACTTTCAAATAAAAATGGTAAAAATAGATACCCTCATTGTCACTTATATAATGATAAAGGGGCCAATCCACCAAAAAGATTTAACAGTTGTAAATGTTTATGTGCCTAATATCAGAGCACATTAATATATAAAGCCAAAATTAACAGAGCTAAAAGGGAAAGTAAATAGTAACACAATAATAGTTGGAGGCTTTTAATGTCCCACTCTCAATACTGGCTGGATCATTCAGACCGAGAAGCAATAAGAAAACAGCAGATCTGAACATTCTAGACCAAATGGACTTAACAGACATGTACAGAACATTCTATTCAACAGCAGCAAAATATGCATACTTCTCAAGTGCACATGTAACATTTTCTAGGGCAGTCATCTGTTAGACCACAAAACAAGAGTTAGCAAATTCAAGAAGATGGAAATCTTACCAACTGTCTACTCTGACCCCAATGGCATAAAATTAGAAATCTGAAAATTAAAAACTGGAAAGTTCACAAATACATGAAAATTAATATCAAAGAAGATATTTAAAAGTTTCTTGAAACAAATAAAAATGGAAATACAACATATACCAGATCGTATGAGATAGAGTGAAAACAGTTCTAAGAGGAATGTTCTTAGCAATAAATGCCTACATTAAGAAACAAGAAAGATCCCAAATACCCTAATTCTGTGATTTAAGGAGCTACAAAAAGAACAAATTGAACCTAAAATTAGAAGAAAAGAAGTAAAAAAGATTAAAACAGAAATAAGTGAAATAGCAAACAGAAAAAGAATAGAAGAGATTACCCAAACTGAGATTTGATTCTTTGAAAAGGTAAGGTAAATTGACAAACCATTTTTTTGAGGAGGAAATTGAGAGAGAACATGAGCAGGCAGTTGGGGAGGGAGAAGGAGAGAGAGAATCTTAAGCAGACTCCATGCCCAGTGCAGAGTGGGGCTTAATCTCACAACCCTGAAATCATGACCTGAGCCAAAATCAAAAGTCAGACACTTATAACTGACTAAGCCACCCAGGCACCCCCCCCCCAAATTGACAAATCTTTAGCTAGAGTAACTGAGGAAAAAAGAGAAAGGACCCAAATCAATAAAAATTATAAATGAAAAAGGAAGCATTACAACTAACTGATACCACAGAAATTCAAGGACCAAAAGAGGCTACTATATGATAGCTATCTGCCAACAAACCGGACAACTTAGGAAATGGAAAAAGTCTTACAAACATACAACTTATGAAGACTGAATCAGGAAGAAATATAAAGTCTGTATAGACTAATTACCAGTAATAAGATTGAGTCAGTAATCGAAACCTCTCAATGAAGAAAGCCCCAGGACCAACTGTCTTCACTGATCATGTTTAAGAAACATATATTTATTGGGGGAGGCTGGGTGGCTCAGTTGGTTAAGTGACTGCCTTCAGCTCAGGTCATGATCCCGGAGACCCGGGATCAAGTCCCACATTGGGCTCCCTGCTCGGCAGGAAGCCTGCTTCTCCCTCTCTCACTCCCCGTGCTTGTGTTCCCTCTCTAACTGTGTTTCTCTGTTAAATAAATAAAATCTTAAAAAAAAAAAGAAACATATATTTATTTATTTTTATATACCTGTACCCCAAAACAAATAATACATTATATGTTTTTTAAAAATTCAAAGAATATTTTTAAAAAAGACAAACTACTTAAAATATATGTCAAAATAGAAATATTTTGTCAGAGAACCAAAACATACAAAAATAACCCAAGTGAAAATTCTGCAACTGAAAAATAAAATACTTCAAATTAAGAAATCTGTAGCCTTATAGACACAGCTGAAGAAATAATTAGTAAACTGGAAGGCCAGAAGAAAACATCCACAGTGAAACATGAAGAAACAGAAAGACGGAGAATACAAAAGAAAGATTAATCTTTGGAGAATACAGTGAATAGACTTCACATGTATGGTAGTTGCAGTTTGAGAAAAAAGGAGAGAGCAAGTAGGACAGTAGTAATAGTAGGAATATTCCAATATTGGGAAAAAAGACATGAGTCCTAGAGATTTAAGAAGTATACTAATTCCTTGGGGTGCCTGGGTGGCTCAGTTGGTTAAGCATCTGCCTTTGGCTCGGGTCATGATTCCAGGGTCCTGGGATCGAGCCCATTGGGCTCCCTGCTCAGCAGGGAGTCTGCTGTCTCTCACTCTCCCTCTGTACTCTCTCTCTCTCTCTCAAATAAATAGCTAAAATCTTTTTTAAAAAATACACTAACCCCATCGAGAAGTGAGTAGAAAAATTGCAGAGAAATGCGATTAAACACCAAGTTACCACTATACATCTATTAGCATATCAAAATCCAGAACAGTGACAACACTAAATGCTAGAAAGGATGAGGAACAATAAGAACTTGCATTCATTGCTGGTACAAACATAAAATGAGACGGCCAATTTGGTAGTTTCTTACAAAAGAGTTTGGTAGTTTCTTACAAAACTAAACCTACTCTTACCGTATGATCCAGCAATCACACTCGTTGGGATTTAGCCAAAGGAATTGAAAACATATCCCCACAAAAACCTCCACACTGATGTTTATAGGAACTTTATTCATAATTTCCCAAACTTGGATGCTAAGTAGCAAGTAACACCAGTAGGAAAATGGATAAATTAACTGTGGTACATCTTGACAGTGTAACATTATTGTGTACACTATTCTGTACAGTGTACATTATTGTGTGTACATTATTGTGTGTACAGTGTAACACAGAAATATAAAAAGTATGAGGTGGTGAAGACATGGAAGATACTTAAATATATATTGCTAAGTGAAAGAAACCAATCTGAAAAGGCTATATACTTTTGAATTCCAATCATATGACATTCTGGAAAAGGGAAAACTATGGAGAGAATAAAAAGATCAGGGCTTGGGGTGGGATGAAGGATGAACAAGTGAAGCACAGAGGATTTTTAGCACAGTGAAAATACTCTGTGTGATACCATAATGATGGAGACATGTAATACATTTGTCAAGAAAGAGGCATGGGAGTACGTGACCAAGTATCAGAGTTAATTAGTGGTTAACCAGCATGATCATTTAGTATTGGGACAGCTAAAGTCTTGCAACAGTGAGGCCATCCTTAAAAATTAATATGCTTTGGGAACACAAGAGCCTTTTTTTTTTATATTACTAGTTGAGAGGGAATTCTTAAATAAATGGACAAATATGTTCATGAATTCAAAAACTTAGTACTGTAAAAATATCTGCTCTTCACAAAGTGATTGCTAGATTGTTGCAAGTCAGTACATTTAATGAGTATCCCCAGAGTGTATTAGTGTATATATGCATATGTGTTTGTGTGTGTTATGGAATTTGTAAGTTGTTTCAAAATATATGTGGGAGAGGTAAATAGCAAGTAAAGCCAAGATGTTATTGAAGAAGAAAAACAAGGTTGAGAAACTTATCTTACCCAAATAACAACATTTTTTTAAGCAGTAGTGATTTAGATGATTGCCTTATTGACTGGCTAATAGAACTAGTAGTTCGGAACAAACCTTTTGTTATATCATTTTTGATCATTAGACGAGGGAGTGGTCATTAAATAGTGCTAGGACAGTAGGTACTTATACAGTTATATAGTATATTAGTTTCTTTTGATGATACAATATATTCCTATAAAATTAGTGGCTTAAAACCACATAAATTTATTATCTAGCCCCATGGAGGTCAGAAGTCCAAAGTGGGTTACACTGTGCAATGATCAGGTAACTTCATGGCTGCATTTCTTCTGGGGGCTCTAAGGGATAATCCATTTCTTTCCCATTGACAACTTTTAGAAGGACCCTGTATACTTTGGCTCGTGGCTCCTTCCTCAATCTTCAAAGCCCATAGCATAGCATATTTAAATCTTTCTGTAATTCTGACATCCTTTCTGTCTCCCTCTTCCACTTTAAAGGATCCTTAAAATTACCTTGGGCCACCAGAATAATCCAGAATTCTCTATCTTAAAGTCATCAGATTAGAATTTTTTTTTAAGATTTTACTTATTTATTTGACAGAGAGAAACACAGCTATAGAGGGAACACAAGCAGGGGGAGTGAGAGAGGGAGAAGCAGGCCTTCTGCCGAGCAGGGAGCCCGATGTGGGGCTTGATCCCAGGACTCTGGGATCGTGACCTGAGCTGAAGACAGTCACTTAACCAACTGAGCCACCCTGGTGTCCCTAGAAAATTTAATTACACCTGTAACCTTAATTTCTCTTTTTGTGTAATATATGTATGATTCTAGGGATTAGTATGTGGACCTCTTTGGTGGACCATTATTCTGATCACTACACAAAAAGTAAAATTAATCTGAACCCTTATTTTATAACAAACAGAAAAATCAATAGTGGATTAAAATTTAACTATGAAAGGCAATAATACTGCAATACTTTTAGAAGATAGTATTGAAGAATAGCTTGATGACCTTGACATAGGGGAAGGATTTCTTCAAACTAAATATAGACCTATGAATCTTAAAAAATTGAAAATTCAATCACATTAATTTTTTTTAATATTAAAGAGAGCATGCACACGAGAGAGAACACAAGCGAAATTGGGGCAAGGGGCAATAGGAGAGGGATAAGCAGATGCCCTGTTGGCTCAATCCCAGGACTCTGGGATCCGGACTGGAACTGAAGGTAGATGCCTAACCAACTGAGCCTCCCAGGTGTCCTTCAATCACTTTAATACTAAGAACTTTTGTTTTCAGATGTCATAGAAAGAGTGGAAAGAAAAGTGACTACTAGTCGAAACTAATTGCAAGAGCTATAAATTAGAAAAAGACTAATAGCTAAAATACATAAACAATTCCTGCAGATTTGTGGAAAATTGATCTATGTTAAAGAAAATAGTGAAAAGACTTGATTAGTCCGTTCATAAAGATGGCACCCAATGGGAACATAGGATAAGGTGCCCAGTCTTGTTTTTTTTAAGATTTTATTTCTTTAACAGACAGATCACAAATAGGCAGAAAAGCAGGCAGAGAAAGAGGGGGAAGCAGCTTCCCCACTGAGTGGGGAGCCTGATGTGGGACTCAGTCCCAGGACCCTGGAATCATGACCTGAGCCGAAGGCAGAGGCTTAACCCTGTGAGCCACCAAGGCGCCCAAAGTGTTCAATCTTAGTAATCAGGATAGTTTAAAATGAAACCACTTTAGGATATTCTCTTTATAACCATGCGGTAGTGTGATTTGTAAAGAAATATACATTTGGTCTTCATCCCTGTTCCTGGCACAGGACTCCTAAAACCCTTGTAAATTCATAAGTGATAAACTTAGAGCATCTTTGTTCTATGAAGTAACTCTGAGTGAGCTTCTGGTTGGCTCCTGGTATGGGACTGGTCACCATAAAAGCCAATCCACAATTAGAAGCTTAAAGTCTTCAGATTTCCACCTCTTCTCCAGAAAGGGAAGAGGGCCTTGAAATGGAATTAATAAGTGACCTCCATAAGAATTCCAGTAGTATAGGGTATGGAGAGCTCTTAGGTTGGTGAACACAACATCCACCTTCAAGGAAAATGATGCACTCTAATTCCATAGGAGCAGAAGTTCTTATGCTTGGAACTCTCACAGATCTTTCCCTATGTATCACTTCCTCTGGCTATCCATCTGTATTCTTTGTCATATCCTTTAATAAACTGGGAGATGTAAGTGTTTCCTTGGGTTCTGTTAACTCTTCTAGGAAGTAACTGAATCCAAGGGGGAGGAGAAAGTCATGGAAACCCAAAGTTTGTAGCTGGATTGGATAGACATTGTAAGTAACCTCAGTAACTATTACTTGCAGCTAGCATCTGAAGTGGGGAGGCAATCCAGTAGGACTGAGCCCTTAACCTATGGGATCAATGCTTTCTCTAGATAGATAGTGCCAGGATTGATTTGAATTGTAGAATACCCAGCTGGTGTTGTGGAATTGCATGGAAAACACACATGTTCAGTGTCAGAAGCATTGTGAGTATGCTCTTAGTCAGAAGCAGAAGTGTTGTGAGAGTAAAGGAGAAAAACAAAAGGATAATTTAGGTATTTCTAATTCAGACCATCAAATAAGCAAAAATTAAGGAGATTGAGATTATCAAATGATAGCAAAAATGTAGAGCAACTAGAACCATCCACACTGCTGGTGAGAGGAAAAAATGTTCATATTCAATCCTTTAGAAAACAAGTTAGCACTACCCAATAAAGTTGAAAATGCTTAGTTGCCTAATTGGTTTTATCTGCTAATGTTGAAAATACTGTCTCAGCAGTTCCATATCTAAGTATATATCCTAGAAACTCTTGTACATGTGCTCCCAAAGATATTTATAAGGTATCTTTATCAATAAAAAATAAAAATAAAAAATAAAAAAGCAATATTTATAAGAGCAAAAATCTAGGAACCCAAAGTTCATTAATAAAAGAGTGAATAAACTGTAGTAGCATACTATGCCATAGCGAAAGTATTTTAATTACAACTACATGCATCAGTGCAGATGAATCTTATGAATATAAAAGTCAAAAAAAATCTATACGACGGTTCCATTTGTATAATTCAAACAAACACAACTGTATAATTATTTAAGAACATAATATATGATAAACAATCAAAAAAATATAAGAATGATAAACATAAACAAATTCAGCATTGTAGTTTCGTATGAAAGAGGGAACATTTGAGTAGACAGGGAGATGAGATGGGAAAAACAAAGGGTACCTAGGGATTTCAATATCCTGGTAATGCTCTACTTTTTAAGTTTGGTGTTGGTTACAAGGGTTCATTTTACTGACATTCTTTGTACTTTATACATACTTTATAAATACATGTTTGTGTTCAATAGCAATAACTTTTTAATTTCTTATTAGGTTATCCCCCAGGCTTAGTTGAGCAACGTGCTATATTCATAGTATCAATTATAGTCCCTTCATTGCAGTGATAAGAAAAACTAAGATGCAAGTGGTTTAAAGCTTGTCTAAAGTCATACAGCCTGAAAAACTAGGATTAGAAGTATTTTCACTATCCTGCTTTTTTTCTTTTTTAAGATTTTACTTATTTGACAGAGAGAAACACAGCCAGAGAGGGAATACAAGCAGAGGGACTGAGAGAGGGAGAAGCAGGCTTCCTGCTGAGCAGGGAGCCCAATGTGGGACTCGATCCCGGATCTCCGGGATCATGACCTGAGCAGAAGGCAGTCGCACAACCAACTGAGCCACCCAGGCGCCCCAATCCTGCTTCTTTTTAATTTGCATTTTTTGGAATTTTTTTAACGACTTTATTTATTTGACAGAGAGATACACAGCTATTGAGGGAACACAAGCAGGGGGAGTGAGAGAGGGAGAAACAGGCTTCCTGAGCAGGGAGCCCAATGTGGGGCTCCATCCCAGAACTCTGGGATCACGACCTGAGCTGAAGGCAGATGCTTAACGACTGAGCCACCCAGGTGCCCCCAGTTTTTGGAATATTTTTAATAAGTTTTGAGTTGCACAGTTCTTTATTATGATTATAAACCAAGGTTAACTTGAGTGGAATCTCTGTCCAGCAAGTGTACTAAAGTCAACCACATTAACAAAATGAAATGTAAAAATCATATGATAATCTAAAAAATGCAGAAAAACATTTGACAAAATTGAACATCCATTTTTGATAAAAACTGCTGACAAAATGGGTATAGAGGAAATGTACCTCAATGCAATAAAGGCCATATATGTATGACAAGCTTACAGCTGATAATCATACTCAATAATGAAAAACTTAGCTCTTTTTCTCTAAGATAAGGAATAAGACAAAGATGCCCACTGTCAACACTTCCATTCAATGTAGTATTAAAATTTCTAGCCAGAGATGTAAGGTAAGAAAAAGAAATAAAAGACCCAAATTGGAAAAGAAGAAGTAAAACTGTCACTATTTGCAGATAACATGATTTTGGAGACAAAATCCTAAAGATTCCACCAAAAAATCTGTTAGAACTAATAAATGAATTCAATAAAGTTGTAGGGTATAAAATCAATATAACACAAAATGTTAAGTTTTACACACTAACAATGAACTATCAGAAAGAAAAGAAACTGATCCCATTTGCAATTGCATCAAGATGTATAAAATAAGAATAAATTTAACCAAGGAGGAAAAAGACCTATACACTGAAAACTAGAAGATATTGATGAAAGAGGGGAGGCGGGAAGATGGCAAAAGGCCAGGTGACCCCATTTCAGGGAATCCCCTGAAGTGAGCTCAATTCCTGTAAAAAACACTACAGGAAAACTGTGAGCACCCATGAAATCAGCCTGAAATGTGATATTTTGTACCTCTGGATCACCGCGGGGGACAAGGAGCATCAGCAAAGAGGTAGAGTGGAGTGATAGCTATCGGAGGGATATCCAAAGACAAGGGGCACTGGGGATGAAGCCCACAGAGGTGACCCATTGAAAGGCAATACACCAGTACAAAAGTGCTCTGTGTACGGGGAACAAAAGCAGATTACGATCTGATTCAAAGCAAAAAGAAACGGAGTGCCTGAGGGGCAGCCCTGGAAATGGGGATCAGCAGAGAGAACGTTTTCCTGGTGCTGCGTGTGGGAACCCAGCAGAACTGGTGGAGCGGAAGCAGAGTCTATTTTTCCACTGCTTTTTTCCTTTTTTTCTTTTTTCTTTCCTCCGCTGCTTTTCTCTGCTGCTTCTCTCCATCCCTTGGGCCAGGCATGGCCCCCCAGGGAAGGTGATTTTGCAGACTTGCGTGGTATGTGCAGGGCTGTGGGACCTCAGTTCCTTCTGCATGGGGGTCATCACAGACTCCCTGGACACAGACAAGGTCGCATGACGCAAAATCAGTTGCGGTTTTCATGGCACAGGACTAAAACGACAAGCGGGGGCTTTGGACAGGAATCAAACCAGCATCTGCACCCGCCTGGCTGTGAAAGGTGGCCAAAGGAGAAGATATAGGGAGAGGCTGTGGGGCCCCCTCATCGTCCAGAGGGTTGCTAATTAGGGACTCTCTCTGGGAAGGAGGTCTGGGTGCAGACATCTTGCTCCGACCTGACTTCCTCAACAGCTGCAAAAGGCCATAAAAGAACAACCCCCCCCAGAGAACTGAACCCTGAAAACCTGGTTACCATAGACTCCATAGTCCCTAGGAATGGGGTGGAGAGACTCAGCCCAGGTAGAAGGGACTGAAAACAGTGCGGCAGGCCCCGCCCTCAGAAGGCAAACCAGAAACACAATAGGACAGCACCCAAACTGTAAAACCCCAACATCAGGGGAAAGGCAATTTATTAAACTCCTGGTCCTGCCCCCAAAGCTGTACGCTTTATTGATACAGTTTTTCACCTTATTTACTTTTTTTAACCTTTTTCTATTTTTACTTTTAATGTTTCCACTTTAAACTTAAAAATTCATTCTCATGGTTTTTGCTCTTTTTAATTTTAACCCACTTTTTATCACAACATGATACTTAATACAACACTCCATAACAATTTTTTACCTTGAAATTTTTTCAAACACATACCTGTGTTTTCTGTTGTTGTTGTTGTTGTTGTTGTTGCCTCTCGTTTGCTTGTTCGTTTTATCTGGGTTTTTTTGCTTTCTTCTCTCTTCTTTCCTTTATTTTTTCTTTTAAATATACATATAGTTATAAGCTTCAAGGTAATCCTACATCCCTATTTAATACTACCCCTATATACAACCAGTTCTAATCTTCCTATATCTTTAGAAAGTGGGCTCCTCCAACAATAATAACAAGACAAACTCGGGAGGATCTGAAATACTTTCCTTGCCCACAAGGAGTGTCTGTCCTCACCTTCCCACCCTAGTCTGTCAGTGTTTCTGTGTAATTGTTGTTGCCTTTGTATTATATAAATGCTGGTCTTGGGGGTCATTCAGGTTGGGCTTAGCTTTTTGATCTCTTCATTTACTCTGAATGGCCTTATTCTTTACCCTGTAGTAGTTTTGTACCATATAAATCCTATCACTGGGCCCCACTCTGGCTATTAATGAGATGCAATCTAATTTAAATATGCTAACAGCTAGAGTAAGTGAAGCTGAAGATTGTATCAGTGATTTAAAAGACAGATGGATTAAGAAGGAGGAGCAAGAGAAGTCTTGGAGCAAGAAGCTAAAATCCCATGAAAACAGAATAAGGGAAATAAATGATGCCATGAAATGCTCCAATATCAGAACTGTTGGCATCCCCGAAGGAGGTGAGAGAGAGAGAAGCCTAGAAGGTAAAGTTGAACAAATCCTGGATGAAAATTTCCCTAATCTGGGCAATGAAACTAATGTTCATGTCCTAGAGGCAGAGAGGACACCCCCCAAGATCAGTGAGGTCAGAAAAACTTCCAGGCATATAATTGTGAAATTCATGAATCGTAAAACCAAAGAATATGTCTTAGGGGAAGCTAGGGGAAAGCTTCCCTTACCTATAGAAGGAGGACCATCAGAATAACGTCAGACCTTTCCACAGAAACATGGCAAGCCAGAAAGGGCTGGCAAGACATACTCAGGAAATTACATGACAAAAATATGCAACCAAGGATGATGTATCCAGCAAGGTTGAACTTCAGAATGGGAGGAGAAATAAAGAGATTCCAGGATCGCCAAAGTCTAAAAGATTATGCAACCACCAAGCCAGCACTACAAGAAATACTATAAAAGAGAAATGAACACAAGAGTGACACAGAACAGAAATTTACAGAGGTAATCTATAGAAACATGAACTTCACAGGCAACATGATCTCAATACAAAATATCTATCAATAATCACTCTCAATGTGAATGGCCTAAATGCTTCAATAAAAAGGCACAGGGTTGCAGACTGGATAAAACGACAGGACCCATCCATATCTGTTTACAAGAGACACATTTTGAATCTACAGACACCTCCAGATTGAAAGTGAGGGAATGGAGGACCATATTTCATGCCAGTAGACCCCAAAAGAAAGCCAGGGTAGCGATTCTCATATTAGACAAATTGGATTTTAATCTAAAGACTGAAGTCAGAGACACAGAAGGACACTACATCATTCTAAAAGGGTCTATACACCAAGAAGATCTAACAATTGTTCATATTTATGCCCCCGACAAGGGAGCAGCCAACTACATAGGCCAACTGTTAAGCAAAATAAAGAATCATATTGATATAAATACATTAATTGTAGGAGATCTTAACACACCACTCTCAGCAATGGACAGATCATCTAAACAGAAAATCAACAAAGAAACGAGAGCCTTGGATGACACATTGGACCAAATGGATCTCATAGATATATTCAGAACATTCAATCCTAAAACAGCAGAATACTCATTCTTCTCGAGTGCACATGGACTTTCTCCATAATAGACTACATACTAGGTCACAAATCAGGGCTCAACCGATAGCAGAAGATTGAGATTATCCTGGGCATATTCTCTGACCACAATGCCGTGAAACTGGAACTCAACCACCATAAAAAGTTCAGAAGAAAATCAAACACTTGGAAGCTAAAGATGACCCTGCTCAAGAATCTTTGGATCAAGCAGGAAATCAAATAAGAACTGAAACACTTCATGGAAACCAATAAGAATGAAGATATATCAATCCAAAACCTATGGGATACAGCAAAGGTAGTCCAAGAGGGGAAATACATAGCCATCCAAGCCTCACTCAAAAAAATTGAAAAATCCCAAATATACCAACTCTCATTACACCTTAAAGAACTAGAAAATCAACAACAAATTAAACCAATCCCCCACACAAGACGGGAAATAATTAGGATTAGAGCAGAGATGAATGAATCAGAAACTAGAGATACAGTAGAACACATCAACGAAACTAGAAGCTGGTTCTTTGAAAGAATTAAAACGATCGATAAACCATTGGCCAAACTAATCAAAAAGAAAAGGGAAAAGACCCAAATTAATAAAATTATGAATGAAAGGGGAGATCATGACTAACACCAACGAAATAGAAACAATCATCAGAAATTACTATCAACAATTATATGCCAATAAGTTTAACAATCTAGAAGATATGGATACATTTCTAGAAACCTATAAACTTCCAAGACTGAAACAGGAAGACATTGACAATTTGAATAGAACTATAGTAACGAGATTGAAGCAGTGATCAAAAACCTCCCCAAAAACAAGAGCCCAGGACCAGACGATTCCCTGGGGAATTCTACCAAACATTCAAAGAAGAAATAACACCTTTTCTCCTGAAGCTCTTTCAAAAAATAGAAACGGAAGGAAAACTTCCAGACTCTTTCTATGAAGCCAGCATCAGTCTAATCCCCAAACCAGACAAAGACCCCATCAAAAAGGAGAACTTCAGACCAATATCTGTGATGAATATGGATGCCAAGATTCTCAACAAGATCCTTGCTAACAGGATGCAACAATACATTAAAAAGATTATCCACCATGACCAGGTGGGATTTATCCCAGGGATGCAAGGGTGATTCAACACTTACAAATCAATCAACGTGATAGAACAAATCAATAAGAGAAGAGAGAAGAAATACATGATACTCTCAATTGATGCAGAAAAGGCATTTGACAAAATACAACATCCATTCGTGATCAAAATTCTTCAAAGTATAGGGATAGAGGGAACATTTCTCAACCTCATAAAATCTATCTACGAAAAACCCACAGCAAATATCATTCTCAACAGGGAAAAACTGATAGCCTTCCCTCTGAGATCAGGAACAAGGCAAGGATGCCCACTCTCACCACTACTGTTCAACATAGTGTTAGAAGTCCTAGCAACAGCAATCAGACAACAGAAAGAAATAAAAGGTATTCAGCTTGGGAAAGAAGTCAAACTCTCTCTCTTTGCAGATGACATGATTCTTTATATGGAAAACTCAAAACACTCTACCCCCAAACTACTAGAACTCATACAACAATTTGGTAATGTGGCAGAATACAAAATCAATGCACAGAAATCAGTTGCATTCTTATACACTAACAATGAAAATATAGAAAGGGAAATCAGAGAATCGATTCTGTTTACTATAGCATCAAAAACCATAAGATACTTAGGAATAAACCTAACCAAAGAAGTCAGGGATCTGTACTCGAGGAACTACAGAACACTCATGACCGAAATTGAAGAAGACACAAAAAGATGGAAGAGCATTCCATGCTCATGGATTGGAAGAATAAACATTGTCAAAGTGTCTGTACTGCCTAGAGCAATCTATACTTTCAATGCCATTCTGATCAAAATACCACCAACATTCTTCAAAGCGTTGGAACAAACGTTCCTAAAATTTATATGGAACCAAAAAAAGATCCTGAATCGCTAAGGAATTGCTGAAGAAGAAAAACAAAGCTGGGGGCATCTTGTTACCTGACTTCAGGCTTCATTACAAAGCTGTGATTACCAGGACAGCATGGTAATGGCACAAAAACAGAGAAATAGACCAATGGAACAGAGTAGAGAGTCCAGATATGGACCCACAAATCTATGGGCAAATCAACTTCAACAAAGCAGGAAAAAATATCCAGTGGAAAGAAGACAGTCTCCTCAGTAATTAGTGCTGGGAAAATTGGACAGCTACGTATAGAAGAATGAAACTAGACCATTCTCTTACATCACACACAAAGACAAATTCGAAATGGATGAAAGACCTCAGCGTGAGGCAGGCATCCATCAAAATCCTAGAAAAGAACATAGGCAGTAACCTCTTTGACATTGGCCACAGCAACTTCTTTCAAGACACGTCTCCAAAGGCAAAGGAGACAAAAGCAAAAGTTCACTTTTGGGACTTCATCAAAATAAAAAGCTTCTGTACATCAAAGGAAACCGTCAACAAAACAAAGAGCCAACCCACAGAATGGGAGAGGATATTTGCAAATGACACTACAGACAAAGGGCTGATATCCAAGATCTATAAAGTACTACACAAACTCAACATCCAAAAAGAAGATGAACACATCAAAAAATGGGCAAGAGACATGAAGAGGCACTTCTCCATAGAATATATACAAATGGCTAACAGACTCATGAAAAAATGTTCAGCGTCACTAGCTATCAGGGAAATTCAAATCAAAACCACCCTGAGATACCACCTTACACCAGTCAGAATGGCCAAAATTAACAAGTTAGGAAACAACAAGTGTTGGAGAGGCTGTAGAGAAACGGGAATTCTCTTACACTGTTGGTAGGAATGCAGGTTGGTGCAGCCACTTTGGAAAACAGTGTGGAGATTCCTTGAAAAATTAAAAATAAAACTACCCTATGACCCTGAAATTGCACTACTGGCATTTACCCCAAGGATACAGATGTAGTGAAAAGAAGGGCCATATGTACCCCAATGTTCATAGCAGCAATGGCCACAATCGCCAAACTGTGGAAAGAGCCAAGGTGCCCTTCAACAGATAAATGGATAAAGAAGATGTGGTCCGTATATACATTGGAATACTAGGCTTCCATCAGAAAGGATGAATATCCAAATTTGTAGCAACATGGACTATATTGGAAGAGATTATGCTGAGTGAAATAAGCCAAGTACAAAAAGACAAGTATCACATGGTTTCACTTACTTGTGGTGCATAAGGGGTAATATAGAAGACAGTAGGAGAAGGAAAGTAAATGGGAAGTAGGGTAATTGAGGGAGAGAAACAAAACATGGGTGACTTTGGACACAGAAGCAACCTGAGGGACTTGGAGGGAGGGGTGGAGGGATGGGAGAGCCCGGTGGTGGGTACTGAGTGCACCTATTGCATGGAGCACTGGGTGTGGGGCATGGGCAATGAATCTTGGAACACTGAAAAATAAAATTAAAGTTTAACAAAATGATATTGATGAATGAAATTCAAGAATAAACAAATAAATGGAAAGATATTCCATACTCATAGATTGGAAGAATTAATATTGTAAAAATTATCATACTACCTAAAGCAATCTACAGATTCAGTGCAAAGCCTATCAACATTCCAGTAGAGGGCGCCTGGGTGGCTCAATGGGTTAACACTTCTTCCTTCAGCTCAGGTTATGATCTCAGAGTCCTAGGATCAAGGCCCGCATCGGGCTCTCTGCTCAGTGGGGAGCCTGCTTCTGCCTGTCTGCCTAGTTGTGATCTCTCTGTCAAATAAATAAATAAAATCTTAAAAAAAAAAAAATTCACATAGAAGTTTTCACAGAAATAGAAAATAATCCTAAAATTCGTGTGGAATGGTTGTTATAAAACCCTCTTAAGAACAACAAAGCTAGAGGCATCAAGCTACCTGGTTTTAAACTATATTATAAAGCTGTAATAATCAAAACAACATGGTGTTGGCGTAAAAACAGGCACATGGAATAACTGAACAGAATAGAGATCTCATGGATAGACGCCTCTGCATATATGGTCAATTAATTTATGACAAAGGCAATATGAATATCAATGAGGAAAAGGAAAAGACAGTCTCTTCAGTTAATCTGGACAGTCACATGCTAGAGAATGAAACTAGAATACTGTCTTATACCATGCACAAAAATTAACTCAAAAATGGATTAAAGACTTAAATGTAAACCTGAAACCTTACAACTCTTAGAAGAAAACATAGTAAACTCCTTGACATCAGTTTTGGCAGTGAATTTTTGTATCTGACCCCAAAAGCAAAGGCTGCCAAAGCAAAAACAAGTGGGACCATATAAAACTAAAAGCTTCTGCATAGCAAAGGAAATCATTAACAGAGTGAGAAAGCAACCTACCAAATATTTGCAAGTCATATATCCAGGTAAGGGTTAATTTTCAAAATACATAAAACTCAAGTAGCAAAAACACAAAAAGTCCAATTAAAACATGGGTAAAAGTCCTGAATATACATATTTTCAAAGAAGACCTACAAATGGCCAACAGGCATGTGAAAGAATATTCAGCCTCACTAATCATTAGGGAAATGGAAGTCAAAACCACTGAGATACCACCTCACACCTGTTAGAATGAGAGCCACCAAAAAGACAGGAAATAACAAGTGTTGGTGAAGATGTGGAAAAGGGAATCCTGTGCACTATTGATGGGAGTATAATGTGGTGCAGCCACTATGGAAAACAGTATGGAGGTTCCTCAAAAAATTAAAAATAGAGCTACCATATGATCCAACAATTTTTCTTCTGGGTATTTATTTGAAGAAAATGAAAACATTAATTCGAAAAGACACCTGCATTCTTATGTTCATTGCAGCATGATTTATAATAGCCAAGATGGAGACAACCTAAATGTCCACTGATGGATGAATTGATAAAGAAACCCAATGGATTACTACTCAGCCATAAAAAAAAGAAGAATGGAATCTTCCATTTCTAACAACATGGATGGACCTTGAGGGCATCATTATGCTAAGTGAAATTAGTCAGGTGGAGAAAATAAATACCATATGATTTTACTTATATGGGGAATCTAAAAGAAGCAAAACAAATCAAAATAGCACAAAACAAAGCAAAAACCCAAGCTAGTAGATACACAGAACATATTGGTGGTTGGCAGAGAAGTGGTGGGTTGAGGGTGGTCAAAATGGGTAAAGAGGGTCAAAAGGTATAAAGTTTCAATTAGAAAATAAGTTGGGGGTTTAATATACAGCATGGTGACTGTTGGGGAAAAAAAGTTTTTGTAACTATGCTGCTGTTTGTTAACTAGATTTGTGATCACTTCACAGTGTATACAGAAATCAAGTCATTCCCTTGTATACCTGAAACTAATATATGTCAGTTATACCCCAATTTTTTAAAAAGTATGAATGCTAGAAACAGAAAATAAGATTACCTAATTACTTCTTTCTCATTTTGCTTAATTTTTTTATTGTTAACTAACATAATGTGCAAGTGATATGCACTTTTAGAATATCTGAAACAGGGGCACGTGGGTGGCTCAGTTGGTTGAGCGACTGCCTTCAGCTCAGGTCATGATCCCAGAGACCGGGATCGAGTCCCACATCGGGCTCCCTGCTCCCTGCTCAGCAGGAAGCCTGCTTCTCCCTCTCTCACTCGCCCTGCTTGTGTTCCCTCTCTGGCTGTGTTTCTCTCTGTCAAATAAATAAAATCTTTAAAAAAAAAAAAAAAAAAGAATATCTGAAACATTATTCTAAAAGTTTAAGTGTACTTATTTATAGCCTAAAATTAGAAGTTATCTTTTTCATGGACTTAATAATATCATTTTTACTCTATTAATTTTAATTGTGATTGAGCACTTAACATTTATGTTCAAACTCAATAATTTATAGAAATTTTTATAATTAATCCTTATCTGGAAACTTTCTAAGGGGATTAAAATATTAAAGAAGGAATTTCATGGGGTAAAAATCTCTTCAAACACTTAGAGAACAGGGGAGATATATACACTTTACTCAGTTATTCTCTTTTATAATGAGTATGGTATACAGCTGTACAGTAAATATAATTTTAATACCTTTATATATTACATAATTTAATTTTGATTTTGATTTTTTAAATCAAGTGGAAAAGTTATAAACCAGATCACGAAAACTGGCTCACTTAATTACTTAAACCATAATGTGTGGCCAAATTGAAGTTAGGAAGTCTGTCTCTTAAATGTAAGAGTAGTTTGAAGATTTTTAGAGTTCCCTTAACCATTCACCATTTTCAGCAAAATTTTACGTTGTGGATCTCAAATCTTTCAATATGTATTAGCATAAAAAAGGCACAAAATAATTAATTTTATAAGTATTTTGTAGTGATGGAGAAACTGGGTTTTGTCACTTTCTGTCCTACATGTGCTTGTTTTCATTTATTTGGTATACATCTACTTCACATTTTCCTAAAATTTCCTCACTAGAGTTGCCTGTTTGGAAAGTGCTACGTGTAAACCATGTTCTTGCAATTGTATTTTTGGAAAAGCAAGTGGGTGGTGTTGGATTCACTTGAGTAGAATTTTAATTAGATCTACTGCATTCACTTTTATTAAAAGAAAGAATACTAATTCCTTTTTAGCATGCTGACCATGCTTTATTCTGACAGAGGGCCCCTTTTAATTTGTTCAAGTCCCATCATTTGTCTTTCAGAAATAGTCTTGTCACTTTTCTAACTCAGAATGTTTGATAATTCCTCTTCTTCATTCTGAAACAATAAAATATCCTTATTATGGCATTCAAGGCCATTTCTGATCTGTCACTTTGCAGGCTAACCCATCACCCTGTTTTTCCCCCCTCTGCACCCGAAGCAACTGCTCATGCACACTGTCCTGGCACAGTGGATTATTCATGGCTTTCCATGCAATTAATTTTATATCTGCTATACTTCCTTGGAGTTTCTCTATCTACATAGAATATCCTCCCCATTTCTGCTACCCTTTCCTTCCACAACTTCTGACAGGTAAAATCTAGGTACTCTTTAAAACCCAGTTTAGAAGACATCTCTGTGATATTTTTCTTTTCTCCTTCCCACCCTCTGCTTTTCTCCCATAGGACTTGATCAGTGATTTACAGTTCTGACTGAACCTGAAAGTACAATTAGTCATTTGTGTCTGCTCCACTAGTGAGTTCCTCAATGGCCAGTTTTTAATTTTATTAAATGAAACGATGTACCATAGTGCTTAAGAGCATAGATTCTGAAAATCCTTTTGGGACCTCATATTCCCCTTCAACTATCTTTTATCTGTTCTTTTCTTTACTGGATAACTCTTTGAATAGGCTGTCAATTTCTTTCCCTTTTTCTCTTGAATTCCAGTCAGATTTTACTTGCATCACTCCATCAAACCAGGGGCATTTTCAGGGGCATTAATGATCCATGTTTCTAAATCCTATTGTCAGTTCTCAACCATCTTACTTGGCCTGTCATCAGTATTTTGCACAATTTACCACTCAAGCGATGGTCCTTTTTCTTCCGTATTGTAAGCAAAGTCCCTCATAAGATACCCTTTTCCCTTTCTCTCTCTCTCTTTTTCTTTATTTTGCTGATTGCTCCTTTTTCAAAGCTCTGATTGTTGGAATGCTTTTTTTAATTTTTTTTTAAATTTATACTTACTACCTAGGTGATCTCATCATGTCTCATGGCTTTAAATACCATCTATATGCTAGTGAGTCCCAAACTATAATCCAATTATTAACAGTCTTATTTTTCCCATTGCTCTAGCTAGAAATATTGGAGGCAGCATTGACATCTCTTTTGCACTGCCTAGATACAGTCCTTCAACAATTTTGTAGTCTCTACCACAAAAATATATCTAAAATTCTCCTACTTCTCACCATCCTGATCTAAACATCTCCTCTAGATTATTGTAATAACTTCCTAAATGATCTTACTGCTTCTATTTTTACTACCTAAAGTAGGATTAGATGTACATATCTATTATATCTGTTATTCATAAAATATATAAGTATGTGTAGAATCTGAGAATTACACAAATACATATAAAATTTCTGTTTCCTGGAACCTATACCTATTCAAACAACTATTATTTAAAAGCAATGATGAAATAACAAATGAAGAAGGACTCAGGCTATAGAAATTCATAACTAGAAAGGATTATTGCTAGTCATGTTACCAAAAAGAATACATGATTTGAATTTGTTTATATAGGGTGACTCTAGTTTAACTGAGTTGAAGAGTGGAGAATCTTATAGTCCACTAGGAAGTGATTAAATAAGCAAATTCACAAAGACATAACTGTGGAGAATAGTTTGAAACAATGAGTAAGAGAAAACTGAATTCTGGGTTTTAATGGGAAAATGTGGGGATAGCCAGAAAATAGTGGGCCCTGATCACTTAACTAAGGAGTTTCAAATTTATCCCAAGAAATGGCAAAGGTGTTGAAAGTTTTTGGAGCAAGGAAGTAGTAAATAAAAATGTTCCTCTAAGAAAATATGACAGTGCAGGTAGAAATGAAGAGGACAGCCTTCGGGCTTAAATAGTAAGTAGCTATAATAATTAAGAGTCGAGATAATCTTAAGTAGAATTGAGGTTGCCATCTAGAAGTGGAGCCAAAAGAATATATTTGAGATATATTTTAAAGGAAGAATTGGCAGCCTTTCATGTCTAATTAGAGGGATTAATATTTATACTGTCAAGAGCAATAAGTGAGATTCTTAGTCTCAGGAAACAAACTGAGGGTTGCTGGAGTAGACAGGGGTGGGAGGGAAGGGGTGGCAGAGTGATGGACATTGGTGAGGGTATGTGCTCTGGTGAGCGCTGTTACTTGTGTAAGACTGATGAATCACAGACCTGTATGCCTGAAACAAATAATACATTTTACGTTAATAAAAAAAAGTAATAAGTGAGGTTTTGTTCATTGTTTTTGATAACTTGAAAGTGGTGAATTTTTTTATTCCCTTGATTTTTTTATATTCTACCTCAGTTGCAACCAAAATTGTGTGATATGGTAGTCTAGCATTTCAGTATTTAAATTTAAAACCATCTGATGATATTTTGTTTAAACTGTGGTGAAAATCTGTGGGGCATAAATGAGTTCAAATCAAACCCAACTCAGCATATGGTGCTTTAATGGCTGGCACTGAAGGAGTTCTCTTTGCATTTCTGTTGAATTATCGCCACCATTAGCAGGTGTTACAGTGAAATAAGCACTGTAATGTTGCCAGTAAAATTAAATGTGTTTTGTAGCATAATGGAAACTTTTGAAAGACTTATACTTCTCTTTTAAAATTAAGCTTTTTAATATTTTAAGCTAGTATTGTTTCATAGTATTGTCTTCAAATATTGTTTTCCACTGATGTATGTTAAAGGAATTCTCAGAAGCAGATATTAAACACTTTATAATATATAATTTAAAAATGTTTACCAAAGTATTACTACATTTTTGTCAGATCTGAAGCTTGTGCCGTATACACAGAAAGTATTTAAAAATATTTCATGAATTTAAAATCATCTGTAATTTAAATTGGAAAAACTAAAAAGTGATTCACTTTTATTTTGCAGTGATCGGCACGTTGGTAAAATTTATTCCAAATCCTCTTCCTTTCTGGACTATGTCAGAAAGTCTCTAAAGAAGCTTGGATTAGATGAGTCCAAGGTCAGTATATGATTGTTGTTTTCATTTAAAAAAAAAAAAAGACAAAATAAGAGAACTTCTAGGGGTAATGAATTGAAATGATACAAAATAATTTACCTTCTACTTTTCTCCCATTTGTGAAAAACATCTAATTATATGGAGACCATACATCTCTAGAGAGACTCCTCCTTAGGTTTATGCAGATCCTATGTACCAGTTCTCAAATCAAAACAGTTTAAAAGCAACATAACAGAACAATGGGAATTATAAGTAAAGCAAGGGCAATAAGACAATAAACTGCATTTATGTAAGGACTATAATTAAAAACAAAAATCTTAAATTCAAAAGCCTTTTTGAATGGGAGAATCCTGGAAAGTGGTGATATCACAGAAGGGACCCAAGCTAATAATTGAGAACCTAATGTTGAAGATAAAATAGTATGCTGTTTGGCTAGTAGTAATAAATATTCTAACCCTGAGAAAAAAATAAACTTTCAGTCCAGAGTTATTGACTAAAGTATTGAGTTGAACTTGGACCACTCTGGTATTTTGGGTTTTTGTGTCTGTTGGTCTAGGTTTTTTGTTTGTTTGTTGGGGAGAGGAAAAGAGAGAGGGAGAGAGAATCTTAAGCAGGTCATGCCCAGAGTGGAGCCCAGTATCGGGCTCCATCTCATAACCCCGAGATCATGACCTGAACAGAAATCAAGAGTCCGACACTTAACTGACTGAGCCACAAGTGCACCATTCTGGTATTTCGAATTGATTATAAACTGATATAAAGAATAAAATAGGTGGTTAAAGGAATGAGATGGATTTCTTGAAAAAGTAACATAGATGGTTACATTGTATCAAAACTAAAGGGTATTATTTATTGTACCAGTTGTCACTCCCCAGTCGCTTTATTATTTAAAACTATTAGACTGTTATTAATCAGATTCCTCCTCTATAAAATGGCTATTCAAAAGCATTTCTAACTCATGTGAGGTTAGATGGGGTAATATATATAAAATATGAAGCACAATGTTTTTATTTTTACATAGTAAATGCAAACAAGATAGTATTAGTTCATTTAGTTTTTATATATAGTTTTTATTATATATTATAGATATATATTATATTAGGATATTATTATAATAATGTTATTATAATTCATATATTTTATATATAGTTTTTATTATTCTGATCTTTGTATATGTTCTACCAATAATAACACAGTTGATATGACTCTTGTCAATATTTTATTTAATCACCAAATGAAGATTCTTCTAGTCTTACATAAATGAATGAGAATAGACAACTTTTAGCTTGGTTATTTTATTTCTGGATTTTTTTAAAAACGTGTTTTAAATAAATCAGACTGGTTTTCCTTCCAGTGAGTCTTGTTTAGTGTACATCTTTATTCTGTATCTCAATTTTATATATTGCAGTAATGTCAAGAACACAAACTGAAGCATTATTTTCACAGCTGAAGAGCCAAGTTTTTACTTAAACTAAAAATATATTATCCTTTGCCAAAAACTAAACAGCAAAAATCCAGAAAAAATGTTGCATATCCTTCCTGATAGCTTTCTCTTTCCAAATTTGTCTTTAACAACTGTAGTAAATGTTCCTTAATATGCTTATTAAATGACTGATAAGAATTTTTTTTAAGGGAAAGAGTGTGGAGGGAGGGTCAGAGAGAGGGAGAATTTGAAGCAGACTCCCAGTAAGTGCGGAACTCAATGAGAAGCTCAGTCACCTGATGCGGGACAACCCTGAGATTATGACCTGAACTAAAACCAAGAATCTGATGCTTAACCCACTGAGCCACCCCGACACTCCTCACAGGAATATTAATAATAGCTGATAGTTACTAAGCACTTGCTGTGTGGTAGTTATTGTGCTAAGAACGTTACAACTTATCTCATTTACTCTTCACAGAAATACTTATAGTAGATCCTATCATTATTCCCGATGTAATGATGTAGAAAGAGAGATGTAGAAAAAATGCAAGTCATTTTCCCAAAGTCAAAGAGCTAGCAAGTAGTAGAGGTGGAACTTGAGCACGGATTCAGCTAACATCAAAACCTCATCTGTTAACCACCACTATACTGAGAAGTGAAATGTAAAACAAAAGAAAAAAAGACTAATATTATTAGGTATCACATGTAAAATGAGTCTTAAATTATTCTTTGTATTAGTTAATAAAGGCAATAATCGTGCCCTACTGATTTTCTCATAATACTGTTTAAGCTCATTAAGAACAAATATGTCAGACAAAAAAGAAATCCAAGCTGGAAGACTTTGGGGGAGGAAGGTACAGAACAACATAATAACAACATAACAAGTATTTAAAAGGATGTACTGGTGAAAGGACGGAAATTTTAAAAAAATAAAATAAATTGAAAAATTGAAAAATTAAATAAAAGAAAGGAAGGAAATAGATGAGTACATGTTTTGAGGGTGTGGAGTTTGTTTGAATTTTAAGCAAGAGGAATTGAGAAAGTTTTATATATCGGGTCAGAGTTGTTGGAAAGAGCATAAACCAAAGTTATGTTTTCGATCCAGTACGAATTTCTAATATTTTTCTCCCACATCATGAAGTATCAATGCTCAAAGTTTTGGCAAGCTCCATAAAAAGAAATTTGTGTATGGTTTCATTTTAAAAATGAAATTAATTTTTACATGAAAGCACTAAAAAGTAAGCACTGAAAAATATCAAAACCATTTAAGTTTAAAATGTTAAATATGCCACAGTACTTAAAAGATCTTTGACTAAATTTATTATCATTTATTGATAAACTTATATAGTTGCAAGTGTGGTGAATGCTTTGATGTGTTTCTACTCCTTTAAATCTCGTAATATTCAAAACTCTGTAGTTATAAAGTATCTAGGAAATCTCTTATATGCTTTGAATATTTTTTTAGTTACAAGAAATCATGTTAACTGTGTGGAAGTAAACAGAAAACATTCCCAAACAAATTATCATTCCAAAGGAGACCAGAGCTCCATATACTAGATGTATAAGTGGCTTAGGTGCAGCTTAAAAGCTTAGTCCATAATTCCTGTAGTCACTTGTGAAAGACAGCATTGGACAAATCTCTTAGAGCAGGATTTGGCAGTACTATTGACATTTGGATAAGTCCTTGTTGTGGGAAGCTGTCCTGCGTATCGAAGGATGTTCAGCAGCATCCCTGATCTCTACCCACTAAACGTCAGCAGTGGCACCCCACTGGTGTAAAAAAAAACATATTAATTAAAAAGAAAGAGGTAGTCTCCAGACATTGCCAAAAATTCCCTGGGAGACAAAATCTCCCCACCCCCAGTTGAGGTCCACTGTCTTGAAGCATTTGTCATCTCAGTGTTGCAATTTGCAGTCATCTAACATTTCCATTATAAACCCCATATATTTTTTAAGATGCCATTTTACATGTGTTACATCAAGAAACATGGAGAGAGGAAGTGGGGAAAAAGCAATGATTCTGTTCTTACATGTTTGAAGACTTTTTGTTCAAAACAGTCACCTCCTTGATCTTTCATTTTGTATGGTCTAACTACTTATAACAATAGTGTTTCAGCCCAGTATAAAGTATAGGTCTATTTAAGTAGAGTGTTTAGATTCTGTAGTAAAGTGAAGCCCAACTTTACATAACCACTTAAAACAATCAATTATGGCAGAACATCAACTGCCTGTATCAGCAAATATACTGTTAATAATGAATGAATTTCTTAGAATGAAACATTTGAATTAAATTCTTATAACATTCAGTTACTTCTTCATAAAACATTTTCATAGGACTTGAAGTGTCCAAATATTAACATCCTAATGATTAGCTTTACCTAAATGTGGAAAAAAAAAAGATTAAGTATTTTTGAACTTCATCTTCTGCCCCAAACTTGGGTATCTCACCAGTTTCAGAAAACTTCGAAATTGTTTTTAAGTTTTCATTTCTTCATGATCCATAGCATTTTGCCTTCTATTGTCAATTGATAATTACTTTTCTGCTTTTCTGTCTCTTTTCCCTGGCTTATACTGCATGTACACAAAGGCACAATTGCAAACACACACATATCCTTTGGATTTTAAAAGCATCAGAATTGGTATTATTTGCTAGACAACAATGGAGCTGGAGTATTTGTTTATAAAAATAGAGAGAAAAACTGTATTTTCTAGAAAGAACTTGTGTGTTATATAATGAATACTCATATAGTTGAAGTTAATTTTACATATTGAGAAGTAAAAGACAATAAAACTGGTGATTTGATGGGGATGCTGTTGAATGGGTAGAGTTGAAAACTACTAACCCAAAACCTTAATGAAAATAAGTAAAAGATAATTTATTTTTGTAATGGATCCATTATTTAATTAGGTTCTTTGTAAGAAATTTAGAACACCAATTTGTGAGGATAAACTCCATTTAGGATAGAAAACACAGAGTGTAGATAGTCCTGAAGCTGAGGAACAGCTTTGATTTTTGGCATAAGTTACAAGTCCACAGTTTTATCAACCTTGCACTACTGTGAGATCTCATATTTCTCCTTCTCTGTGTTGAAATTCTCACCTTTCTGGCATCTAGGTTTACACAGCTTCTTCTTGAAGTAAGAATTAGTGAGATGTTTTGGGGATTTTTACACTGCTGCTATCAATTTTGGTGGAGGTGGCAATGACAAATTTCCAGTGTGTTCCACACAGAAACTTAACTGAGGGCCAGGGGTCCAGTCAAGTAACAAACCACTGCTCAGTTGCTTCAGGGAAACCACCCTCTTGCCTCTGTGGCGCCCAGTGAAGATGATCAAAATGGCCGCAGAAGTGATACTTGCTCACAGTTTTCTCACATGCTGCTTGAAAGGTTTTTTTTTTTACTGTGACTTAGCAGCTTTCAACATGCCTCTTCAGTCAGATAATCCCTAGGCATTTTGCGAAGTTTAGCTACTCTGGTACCGTTCTTGTCACCACTAGCTGGTTTAGTACAGTAGCAAGAATCTTTTCCTACTTTTCCTTCTCAGCCCAGAATTTACCTGCTGAGTACTTCCTCTTGTATATGGCCTTTTTGGAACACATAGCCAATCAGGAATATCTGCCAATTCCTCTGACTAGCACAGGGTTTCTTCTTCTTTGATGTCTTAGCTTTGAGGTTATCATTAACCTTGCCACCAGGATCAGCCTTCTTGGTTTCAGGTTCTTCTCAGCTTTTTTACCTGCCATCTTTCAAGATGGGAAAGAGCAGTAAGGGATAATTTAGAAAAATATTCTTAGATATGTTTCTAAAATGGAAAAGCAAAAGGAGAAGTTTTGAGACCATAATTGTTTAGTTATTCATCAACAGTTATTTTGAAAAATCTTCATGTGTCGAGAACAGTGTAAACTCTGGGGCTACAAAGATAATGAAGATATAACCCATTTAGAAAGAAAACAAGTAGTTATAATATAGCATGAACCTACAACAACAGACACATATGTAAAGTAGGATGGAAGCATAGAGAAAGGAGTAACTCATTTTGCCTTTGAAGATTTCACAGAATATATGTCATGGCTTCGTTTGGTCTTGAAGGAGTGTATAGGAGTTTATCAAGCAGACAAGGTGGGCAAGTAGGGAGCAAGGAATTCATTGCAGGTGCCAGAATGGGGATTGCTTGTGCACAAACACACAGATGTGAGAAACGTGATTCTGAACTCAGCATTTCTGGAGCACAAAGCCAGCAGGAGAGGTAGTGGTGAGAAATGAGACTAAAGGAATAGACCCATGTGGAGAGGCCAAGTAAACTGATCTTTTAATGTTAAATCAGAGATTTGTCAGAGCTAAGAATAATCAGGTGATTTAAATATGGGTGAGAGGGCAGAAATTATTCCACAGTAAAGCCAACAACAAGTGTAGAGAGCTCATGAACTCTTCCATGTGGTGATATATACCCATAAGTGATACAGATTGAATTCCTCTGACATGTGCCTTATGCCCATAAGTAAATTCTGGCTGCTTTTTGCAACTGCCATGATAAAAATTGACTCACAGGAGAATCATCAAGGAATTCAAACCACTGGGTAAAATATTTGTTGGGTAACAGGATATTTACACAGACTCACAATACCTACCACAGATTGTTTATTCAAGAAGTAGATAAACCTTCAAAGTTAGCATCACCAGTAATGAACAAACTGACATCATCTTGCAATGCTTTGAAGAAGATACAGCATTACTTACATAATATTCCTGCCAAAAATGTATAATTTCAGTCTACTCATGAGAAAACACCCAGGTAGCTTTCCAAAATGTGTCAGTGTCAGATAATGAAGGGAACCATCAGAAAAAAAGCAACCTACTGAGTGGGAGAAAATGTTGACAAATGGTGTATCTGATAAGGGGTTAACATCCAAAATATGTAAAGAACTCCTGCAACTCAATTAAAAAAAAAACACGAAAAAAGCAAAAACAAAATACAACCCCAAGCTGATTAATAAATGGGCAGAGGACCTCAATAGATATTTTTTTAGAGAAAACATACAGATGGTCAGCAGGCACAGGAAATGATGCTCAGCATCACTAACCTCAGGGAAACGCAAATTAAAACCACAACGAGATATTAACTCATACCTGTTAGAGTGGCCATTATAAAAAAGACAAGAAATAGTGTTGGCTAGGATGCAGAGAAAGGAAGCCTTGTGCACTGTTGGTATGAGTGCAAACTGGTGCAGTGACTATGGAAAACAATATGAAGTCCCTCAAAAAATTAAAAATAGGAGTGCCTGGATGGCTCAGTTGGTTGAGCATCTGACTCTTGGTTTTGACTCAGGTCATGATCTCATGGATTATGAGATCAAGTCCCAAGTTGAGCTCTATGCTCAGCGGGGAGTCTGCTTGAAGATTCTCTCCTTCTGCCCCTCCCCCCACTCACACACAAACACTCTTTCTAAAATAAATATTTTAAAAAATTAAAAATAGAACTATCATACAATCCAGCAAATCCAATTCTAGGTATTTATCTGGAAAAAAAGGAAAATGAAAACCCTAATTCAGAAAGACATATGCACCCCAGTGTTCATCACAGCATTATTTACAGTAGCCAAGATGTAAAAGCAACATAAATGTTCATAAATAGATAAATGGATAAAGAAGATATGGTATATATACACAATGGAATATAACTCAGCCATTAAAGGGCATGAAGTTTTGCCATTTGCAAGGTGCATGGACCTAGAAGTTATTATAGGTAATTATGCTAAGTGAAATGAGTCAGATAGAGAAAGATGAATACCATATGATTTCACTTATATGTGGAATCTAAAAAACAAATGAGCAAACAAAATAAAGAGACTTGTAGATAGAAAGAACAAATTGGTAGTTGCCAGAGGGAAAGTCAGCAGGGGGATACAGAGAACAGTTGAAGGGAATTAGGTGGTACAATTTTTCAGTTATAAAGTATATAAGACACAGGATGTAATATATAGCATAGGGAATATGGTCAATAATATAACAACTTAATATGATGACAGATGGTAACTAGAGTTATTGCGGTGACCATTTTGTAATGTGTATTAAATTACTATGTTGTATAACTGAAACTAATAGCATATTATATGCCAGTTCTTTAATTTAAAACATCTATCAGTTTTCTGAAAGACTAACAAAAGTTGAGGAACTGTTCCAGATTAAATGTGACTAAAGATACTAATACCCTGTTCCAGATTGGATGTTTTAAAAAGGTGGGGAGCACCTGGGTGGCTCACTCAATTAAGTGTCTGCCTTTGGCTCAGGTCATCATGATCCCATAGTCCCAGGACCGAGTCCCTAATCAGGCTCCCTACTCACTAGGGAGCCTTCTTCCTCTGCCCTGCCCCTGCCCCACGTTCGTTTTCTTTCTTGCTCTCTCTCTTTCTCTCTCTATCTCTGTCTCTCTTTAAATAAATAAAAATACTCTTAAAAATTAAATATTTTTAAAAGGGTGGGGTCTATAAAAGGCATTATTAGGGCAATTGGTGAAATTTCAGTATAGACTATATAATGGATAACAGTATTTGATCACTGTTAAATTACTGAACTTGATTCTTGCAGTTATGTAAGAGCATATCTGTTCCTAGAATCTACTTGCAGAAGCATTTAAGTATAAAGAGGCATGACATCTGTAATTTACTTTCAAATGGATTAGCAATAATAATAATAAAGATGGATTGATGGATATTTAAAATGAATGTAGCAAAATAGTAATGATAGGTGAATATAAGTAATAGGTATATAAATGTTCATTGTACTTTCTGAAGCTTTAATTACAAAAAAAAAAAAAAAAAAAAAGGAAACCTGAAGCCACCAAACCCAAACGAAGTGAACCTCACACGAAGTAAAAGCAACAAAAGTTTTTGGAGAATTAAAAATATAATCTGCATTAATATTGAGAAGGGTGGGAGCCAATTAGAGAAGATAAACCTTTTCTAGTAAAGGACAAAAATCATTTCAAGTCTTTTTAGAGGCCCTTACGAGATATTCTCCTCAGAGATACTGTGGCCCAGCCTAAGCCTGCCGGTCAGTCTGATACAAGTATACCTTTGTGCTGCCACTAACCGTGTCACCCCTCTTGACTGTGACCTACCTGCCAAAGCTGCTGGCTACCAGCTGTCAAAAGCCACATGTAGACAGTTTCCTCACCTACTAATAAACTTCCTTTGCCTTATATAAAGTATAAATCATTGTCCATATTTTATAACTAGAATTCTGCATTTTAGGAAAACAGTACAGCAAGCATGTAGAACATCAGTAGTTTATATTCAGGCCATTTTTTTCTTTCTCTTTGAAATATTTTATTTATGGGGCACCTGGGTGTCTCAGTCATCGAGTGTCTGCCTTTGGCTCAGGTCATGATCCCAGGATCCTGGGATTGAGCCCTGAGTCAGGCTCTCTACTCAGTGGGGAGCCTGCTGCTTCCTCTTCCACTCCCCCTGCTTGTATTCCCTCTTTAGCTGTCTCTCTCTTTACCAAATAAATAAAATCTTTAAAAAAATAAATAAAGATTTTATTTATTTGAGAGAGAGTGAGAGCAAGCATGAGCAGGGACATGGAGCAGAGGGAGAGGGAGAAGCAAACTTCCAGCTGAGCAGGAAGCCCAATGCAGGGCTCAATCCCAGAACCCTGGGATTGTGACCTGAGCTGAAGGCAGAAGCCTAAGCCACTGAGCTATCTAGGCACTCCTCAGATCATCTTTTCTAATGCTTATTAGTAGAAAGGTGCTCCACATTAGAATTCTTACCTTAATGAACTTGATTTTTTCCTATTGGAAAATAGTTGTGAAGGATCCCGTTTTAATGCTTTTTTTAAGTGTCATAGCAGACCAGGAACTATATTCCTCTTTACTATTTGTTTATAGATTGTCAATAGTTAAAAATACCATGGATGTAAAACTTCTTGTATAATGATTTTGTATGCCAAGTTCTTCAGTTCAGGAAGGAAGGAAGAAAAAAGTTCAGAACAAAATTAATTGGAAGGTTATCCTAAACTTTCAGTGGATCTTGGGAGAAAAAAATATCATAGGACAGTGATTTGGAAATCACTTTTCTAGGAACTATGTAGTAAATTATTCCCCTTTCCAGAAACTCAGTAGTTCTGATCTCCCATACCAGGACCTCAGAGCTCTGAAGAGTTTATTATCCTACAAGAATGTAATTTGTGTGTTTTGTATCTAGCAGAACAGGTTGATGTATGTGACAAGACTCTATGACTTTAATTGAGTACTTTGTTCAAGTGCTTGAGCAGCTCAGATACTTCCTCTTTAGGAAACTTTTGGCCCTACTTGTAGGCACATGTGCCATTTCTTTCATGCAATCAGGTAAGTACTAAAGAGGGGAACTTTAAAGAGAGTCCTCTTTGGAAATCAGAAAGTGCATGAGCTTTTTCCAAGTGCAAATCCAGACATGTTATGGGACCTGAGAAGTCTAACCATGGCAGCAGGTCGGATTTGTCCAGAACACTGCTCAAATCCTTGCCTTTGCTTCTGGTACCCATCATCACTGTCTTCCAGCACAGCTTCATCTTCAGGCTTTAAATTTCTAGTTTTCCCCTTTGTACAGTGTTCAGTGCTTTCCTCCCCGCCTCAGATATTGGCCTTGAATCCCCCAACAGCTATAGTTGAATTACCTGTAGTGTCTCATGAGTGTCCCATGGTTTCTTGGTCTTACTCAGTAACAGTAAAAAACTTTGTACTAAACCGCACTTTTACTTTTAATGCACATAGTAGCCATCCAAATTCTAGTTACCCAAGCCCTATCTTTTCTCTTTAATTTTTTTATATGAGTAAAGTTGACACACAATGTTCTGTTGCTCTCAAGTATACCACATAGCAATTCAACTTCTTTATACATTATTCCGTGCTCACCACAAGTGTAGCTACCATCTGTCACTATACAACACTATTACAGTACCACATCCCATATGCTGTGCCTCTTATTCCAGTGACTTCTTCATGCCGTAACTGGAAACCCGTATCTCACACTCTACTTTACCCATTTTGCCCATCCCCCTCCCCTCTAGAAACCATCAGTTTGTTCTCTGTATTTTAGAGGTCTGATTCTTTTTGTTTGTTTATTCATTTGTTTTTTTAGATTCCACATATGAGTAAAGTCACATGGTATTTTTCTTTCTCAGTCTGACTTATTTCATTTAGTGCGATACCCTCTGGATCTATCTATGTTGTCATAAATCTCTGTATCAGTCATATCATTAAGGAACTATATTCCACTATTTGCAACCCTATGCCTACAGTAATTCATTCCTGTAGGGGAATGCATTATCAGAATTATGATTGAATTATTTGCTTTTCTTATGGTTTCAAGAAGGAAGATATGTGGTCATTTGATTTCAAGAAATAAAGATTTACTCAGGTTTTCTAAATAATTTGTGGGAGGCCGTTCCAGGAATACATGTAGACTTATAAGAAAGACTCAGATCTTTTGGCCTCACAAAAACCAAAAAGTGATATATACCCTAGTCTCCTCAGAATGTATTTTGTAAATGAGAACTCTGAACTAACAGCTATTTCACTCTTTGTTCTAATTTTTCTCTCCATATTTTTGCTTATTTATAACTTGCTTATTCAACTGCTTCCAACCCGCAGCAAACTTGTGTATCACTTTGTATATCACTTATCACTTCCCCTCTCTGCACAGCCCACCCCCTCCCCTATGCAGAAAAAGAGGATCTAGCTGATTTATTTGATCACTTTTACAGATATTTGGATAGAATTTTTATAAACAAGCACCCTAAATCAGATAAGGTGAGAGAGATGGAAAAGGGGAAGCTGTACCTGTAGGAAGATTTTTACGTAAGTTGCAGCCTAGGATTCTTTCTGCAAGCAGTGATTGGGCAGAAACACATTAAAATGGGGCTTGGGTTTTAGAAGCATTGAGAGTCTTTTTTTTTTTTTTAAGTGATAGATTTAGTATTTTTTTAAAAGATTTTATTTATACATTTGATAGAGAGTGAGTAAGAGGGAGCATGAGAGAGGAGAAGTTCAGAGAAACAGACTCCCCACAGACCTTGGAGCCTGATGTGGGACTCGATCCAGGGACTCCAGGATCATGACCTGAGCTGAAGGCAGTGGCTTAACCAACTGAGCCACCCAGGTGCCCCATAGAAGCATTCAGAGTCTTAAGGTATTTTGTATAAGGATATTTTTGAACATTCAATAAAGACAATATCAAAGCTTTTTCCTATTATCTAGGTTCTGTTATAGAACAATCTACATACTAATTTAATTTTTCATGATAGGACCATCTCCTCCACAGAACACTCAACTTTTCCTTTCTTTTCTTTTTTTTTAAAGATTGTATTTATTTGACAGAGACACATCAAGAAAGAGAACACAGGCAGGCAGAGTGGGAGAGGGAGAAGCAGCCTCCCACCGAGAAGGGAGCCCAATGCAGGGTCCAATCCCAGGACCCCAGGATCATGACCTGAGCCAAAGGCAGGCGCTTAATGACTGAGCCACCCAGGCACCCCTCAACTTATTTCTTTTTTGCCTTAGCTATCAGGAGGCTCAAGTTATTCTTGATCCCAGCAGCTGTTCTTAGCTAGGTGTCATGTTTTTCTCCTTTGAATTTTACACCCTTGAGAGTTTATCCTTTCTTTAACGCCCTACTATTGATATGTTTTTATGCATTGTGTTATAAATCACCTCGAATTATCCTTGAAAATGAGCATACTGTTAATAATAAAATATCCCATAACTTATGATTGTATAGATTTGTAGATATTACATTTGGGAAAAGAAAAAACAAGAATTAAAAATTATACTTTTAAATTGAGATCAAAAACAACATGTCAATATTATATGTAAAAACCACACCTAATAACATTTTAATGGCAAATGCATAAGAACCAGTGAACCAAATCTGGACACTGTAGACTGATCCACTGTTGTTAGCTAAAGTCCATATTTTAATCGGAACTCCTTAGTTTTTACCTAATGTCTTTTTAGTTCCACAGTCCTATCCAGTATGTCACTTTGCATTTAGTCCTATTGGTTGTATCAGTTTCTCAACTTGTTTTATATTTGATGACTTTTAGAGTTTTGAGGAGTACTGGCCAGATGTTTTGAGAGTATTCCTTCACTTGAATTTGCAGATGTTTTCTTAATAATTGGACTGGAGGCGGCACCTGGGTGGCTCAGTTGATTAAGCGACTGCCTTCAGCTCAGGTCATGATCCTGGGGTCCTGGGATTGGGCCCTGCATTGGGCTCCCTTCTCGGCGGGAGGCCGCTTCTCCCTCTCCCACTCTGCCTGCCTGTGTTCCCTCTCTGGCTGTGTTTCTCTCTGTCAAATAAATAAATTCTTTAAAAAATAATAATAATAATTGGACTGGGGCTAAAGGTTTTTGAGAGGAAGAGCACAGAAATAGAGTGCCATGTTCCTGTTGTATCAAGGGTATCTATTTTTTTTTTTTGAAGATTTTATTTACTTATTTGTCAAAGAGAGAGGACAAGCAGGAGGAACAGCAGGCAAGGGGAGAAGCAGGCTCCCCACTGAGCAAGGAGCCTGATGTGGGACTTGATCCCAGGACCCTGGAATCATGATCTGAGCCCTTAACCGACTGAGCCACCCAGGGTATCTATTGATATAACTTATCATCATTGATATTGACCTTGATTACCTGGCTGAGATAGTGTGGACTTCACAACATTGTATGAGTCTACAGTGTCCAGCCTAGGTTCACTTAAACAACAGACTTCCATTATTTTTTAGAATCACACAAAACTAACAAATAGAAACCAAAACACAAACTCCTTCTTTGACAAAATCAGAAAGCATATTAGATCTCAAATCATGTGTATATGAAGCATAATGAAGGTAAAGAGGAATGCAAAAAGATACCAAGAGAAAATTTCCAGGGTTACACATGACCAACAAAACCAACAGAACACAGTTCTCTAAAGTGGAATATGAGGAGCCAAATCAGCCATTCCTGGTTTGGAACAAATGCAGTTGATGATCAGGGTAATGCTTCCCAATTTGGCATAAAAGAGAAACAAAGAATATTGAAGAACGCATGGAATCACACCCAAAAACCATGTTTATAGGAAGCAATGTGCTGGTGAAGCAGGATTAAAAAAGATTATGAATTCTGAGTTGTCCTGTAACTGCTGATCTCAGATGGCAAGAGAGAAGTAGACTAAATAAAGGCTATAATTCAAACACACACACACAATTTGGTAAGATGAGAATTTTTGCTGGCTTGAAGTTAGGACTGGATCTAGTTCAATATATGCTACTGTTCATGAAGTACTCATTTGATTGAAAGATGGGCAAAATTTTAAAATGGGTTGGGGAAGGAGGTATAATCTGCTTGGGTTCTGTACCAAGGGAGAAATCTTTTCTGGAAGCCTGCACTAGAAATTGAATGAGACCAAAACCTTACTTTTCAATGTTACCTTTTTGTACTTTTGAAGTTCAAAAGAAATTTAGTGCAGTAAGAAAAAAAAAATAATAAATTCACTTAGACATCCTTTCAGATTTTTTGCTCCTTTTTATCCAGTCTTTCATTTGTTTTGACCTATGTAATCTGACAGCAATTATTTCTGATGGCTTTCCTTTATCAAGCCTTTCATAAATGCATCCAATTTATCGAAAAAAAACTTCTCCTTTTGCATTACTATTTCATTAGTTATGTGATACATCAAGTTTAGAAATGAATACAATTGACTCATTAAACATATAGGTCAGTTGGTGTGAACAGAAGCATATGTGTTTTAAAAAGTGGCCTGTGGGGCTCCTGGGTGGCTCAGTGGGTTAAGCCTCTGCCTTCGGCTTAGGTCATGATCTCAGGGTCCTGGGATGGACACCCTCATCGGGCTCTCTGCTCAGCAGGGAGCCTGCTTCTCCTTCTCCCTCTGCCTGCCTCTCTGCCTATTTGTGATCTCTCTCTCTCTGTCAAATAAATAAATAAAATCTTTAAAAAAAAAAAAAAGTAGCCTGTGAACTACAAGTGTTCGGTGTACTCTATATAGGCATCCTGTGTTTTTGAGAAAAATAAGAAAGTAATGCTTGTTGGTAGATTTGTTAAGTGGATGTTATAGGAAATTACCTTAAATATGAACATATGTCCTTATTGTGTTCTTGTTGCCTTTGAAAAGTATTCTTTAGGACATATAAATATATCATTTTAAATCTTAATTTTACTAAAAAAAAAAAAAAGTCTGTTGAGCTCCTGTGTACTCCAAGCATAGAAACAAGTGAAAGTAAATATGTCATCTACTTTCTGAAATTAAACAGTAGTAATAGGATGTTACTGCTGGTTTTATTTATGATATGCTAAATAAACTAGGTACAGAAGACATTAATGGAATAACTTAGTTATATTGACTTGTTTCATGAACATCCTTAGAGTTCTTCATACATCGAGGTTTGTTTTAAATTGTTATGCTCATTTTAGTTTATAGAGGATGTTTGATAAGGAAAAACTTTTTTTAACTGTTGTTAAATTTCTTGTTGTTTTATCTTGAAGCTGCCAGAAAAAGTTATAATGGACTACTACGAGAAGTATAAGCCTAGAATGAATGAGCTGGAAGCTTTTAATATGGTAAATCTCAGAATTAAACCTATTACATTGGGTACGTTGCTAGACTTGAATAGGGTTCTATTAAATTTTATTATGGGACCAACCAATCTATGTTGTTTTTCTCTTACTGCAGAAAAACCCTTTTGGATCATTTCCTATTTCAGAACTATATTAGGTGTCAGTAATGTAATAAAGAAAACACATGGTAGATTTCTCTTAAAGTGTATCATAAATGCACAGAAAGAAATTTCAGACCTCTTTGAACACATATTGGTCTCAATGCAGTTATTTCACAAGCATTCCTTTTAATTTGAATTTTACTTTTAGTACCTTTGAAAGCTCTCTATCACATATGTATAACTGCCTTTGGATTGTACCTCAAAGTCATTCAAAGGACATTCTTTTCCTATTATTATTAAAGAAAAACTTTTGATCTCTGCAGTATTCATTTTCTGAAGATGTACAATTGGTACTGGAGATTTGACCTTATATAAATTTCTGTAGATACATTTTCTTAAACATAAGGGTTAAGGTACTCTTTTTTTTTTTTTTTTTTAAGTTCTACTATCCTATCTTTTTCTTTCTTTTAGTTGAAAGTTGTTCTGGCTCCTTGTATAGAGACATTGATTCTTCTGGATCGACTTTGCTACCTGAAAGAACAGGTAAGTTATGATATTTTAAACTACATAACAAATGTCTTCATTAAATCCAGTAAATGGATCCACTTATACCTAGAATAAGTTTCTTTTATGTAAAACTAGTCAGATAATTTTTCTCGTTTTATTTTCCAAGTTTAAAATTCATTCTCTCTCTTTTTAAACATATGTACAACAGATGTTTTCAGCAAGGCTGCTATAATAAAAGTTTATACTCTTTTAATTATAATAATTCCTGTATAGTAGGCAGTACACACAACCATCCTATATGACATATTGTGTAGCTAAAATCAATAAAGGCCAGATATAAAAGATAGTATGTATATTTTCATTTTATAAGAAATTACCTTTTAAATCACTTTTGGATTTTGGACATGTGCACTCAGCAGTATAAAAATTTCTTTCTGAATAGTGCAAATTACTTTTGTTTGTTTCTTTCACAGTCTTGTTTGTTTGCCTATGTTGAATGCCCTCAAAAATTGTTTTCTTGGTTATCTTTAGGGAAAATATTTTTTTGCAAATTTTACTCTGAGCTGTGATCAAAATATTTATGTGAGCTGTTTAAGTTAAACCTATACATGGAATCAGTCTTAAGTTTCCATCATCAGTGCTTTATTTTAACAATTTTGTTTTATCACAGTGGGTAGTTTTAATTCTTCAACAGGCTATTTGGAACAAATTGATTTTAATAAATTTGCTTTTGTTCTAATTTATATTTTTATGGAAAAAGACAATTTTTAAATATTTGGAATTGTGTACTTTCTTAAGCTCACTCAGAATCAATGGAAATGCTAGGTTTCCAAATTTGTAGGTGACAGAATCAGGCCTGTTTTACTAGGCACTCACTATTTCCCTTTTCAGAACAATTTCCACTGACCTAAATAAAATAAGTAAATGGTAAAAAATAAATAAAATAAGTAAATGGTATGTATGAAGATTAATAGATTGGTAATGAAGTGATAGGAATCATATTACCTTGTTAATACTGTAAATGTTGTTTAAGTAGCAATATTTTAAATAATATAAATAATATTTTATTATAAGAGAATATTTATGTTAGGGAATTTTAAATGAAGAATATAAAAAGATTAAAAATAATGATAATTTCATCTTCCAGCATTAATTTAAATTTTTAGTATGTTTTCTAGTGCCTTTCTCTAATATATATATGCTGCACATATATGTATGAGCACATTATGCCTACTTTAATTAAAATTGGAATCAAATTATCAGTACAGTTTTGCATATTTGTTTCATTTTATTCAGAATTTTCCCGTCTCATTAAATATACTACAGAAGCTGAATGTCTCATCATATAATAATTTTTTTCTGTAATATCCAATTTTTTTTACCATTTTTCACAATTACAACAAAGAGTAACCTTGTAGTTCACTAGCTATGTACCTCTTTATTTTCGCAGAGGTGAAATTGTAAATGTTAATTTCATTCAACAAAGATTAATTTTCTTTTACATAGTTTATTTTTTATGTTTTTTTATACTACAGTATATAGTCTGACTCATCTTTCATTCTTATTTTCAACAAATTGCTATGTATTTAAATCACTTATCAATTTGCAGGAAGATATTTCATGGGTTGCACTTGTGAAGTTATTTGATCCTGTGAAATCTCCCAGATGTTATGCTATTATTGCCCTGAAGAAGCAACAATAATTTCAGTTGAAACAAGGTATTAGATGTATCTGTTTGTGGAAGCTATCACTAATTTTGCTCTTCTAAACATTTGTGTTGTGTTATGTAAATATTTGAAAAACATTATTCTATATTTTAAATAAACAATAAAATAATAGCTAACAACAGCATACCATAATCCATTTTTCCATTGTCAAAGCATACATTAATAAAATAAGAAGTCATGAAAATCTTAAAAAAGGATTGACCTACATTCCTGAGTTAGTATATCAATAGAACATTGTAATCTGACATTTGTTTTCTGTTCTATATTTGAGACCCTTGATATTTGCTTCATACCACATTTTGACTTTTACAGACTTAAAAACTTTTATTGACAGAAATGGTAGAGGTGTATGTAGTATATATAGTAAAATTAATTGGTACAGAAGATCATTTGCATTTTTCTCCATATTCCACATTTAAAGGAAAGAAACACTCGGGAACCAGACAGACATAAAAAGTGTGTACTATGTGTTTTAATCTAGGTTACGTGAGGAAATATTCTGTGCCCTTAAAGGAACACACATCTTGTGAGATAATCACCTTCAGGTTTCTTGAAGCTCTTTATCTTACTAAAATAAAGGGATGGATTGCACTTAATGGAATTACCTTGTGCTCTGTAGAAAGCCAATCTGAGAAAGGCAGGAGTGAAGGAAAGAAGGCCTGTGCTGTGCCTGGTGTGGTGCAACTTCCTTTCATTCGCGGAAATCTTGAGGTTTCTAATACACACAGATGAGATGGACCATTGGGGAAAAGCTTCCCTTATGCTCAGCAAAAGACTGTAAAATTCTCCCAGAAGAACAAGTAACTGTTCTCCTAAGTTTTAGAGTCTATCCACAGATGAAAGAATAACTTTGGCTTTGGGTTATGATACTAAGTTTGCAGCCAGTATATATATGTAAATGATCAGGTACTTTGTATAGCTAGTACAACACTGGGAAAATTAGCCATTTTTAAGCTTATTGTGGAAAATTTCAAATGTGTTCAGAAGTGAAGAGTCTAATGAATCCCTGTATACTCATCACAGACTTCAGTAATTATCCACTTTTTACCAATCTTGTTTCATCTGTACCCTTACAAGCATACACACTCATATTTGCCATCCCACTCCCCACTCCCAGATATGTAGAATTTTGAACTTTTTCCCTGATGACTAAATATTTATATAACATTATTTTCTCCGTATAAAAGAAAAAAGGCTTCATATGTGTAAAGCTCTGTTTAGCATAGAGAAGTGAATTCCAACTGTTTCAAAACCCAGGACGCTTTATAGTTACTTCCTTGTGTCTTAAAACATTGTCAGAAAATACATTTGCCAATTAATGCTTTCCGTTTTTATTAGAGACGTTTGTGTGATTCAAGCTAATCCACATGAAATAATCTGCATGATCACACTGAAGTGATAATATTTCAGAAAAAAAAAGTGAAGAAATATAATATTTTGATAGGACTATGGCTTTATAAGTATCGATTCCATTGCAATGTTTGTAGATTCTCATCTCATAAAAACTCCTCAGTTGAGCTGAGGAATGTGGGGTATTGGCAGGATCATAAGTTATGACAGTTACATTCCGGATGTAGCAAATTCTTAATATCGCAGAGTCTCATTTGTAAAGTGGGGTTTCATTTTCATTTTAGAAACATTTATTGAGTGATTATCATGTGTCAGAGGTTTGCTAGGCACTGGCAGCATGGAGATAAACAAGGTATGTCCCTGTTCTTGAAGAGCTCATAGTCTAGTGAAGAAGACAACAAAATGACTAATTACTATAATCAGTACTGTAATTATCGTATAGGGCTGAGAAGGTCAGGGCATAGGATCCTTTATGGTATCTTCAAATAGGTAGACTTTGGGGACAGATAGACTCAGTAATATTGGTAGCATAGTTTAGATTCATGTGAATTAAATTGTTGTGTGTTCTTGTGTAAGTCACTTTAGTATTCACTATGCCTCAATTTCTCATCTGTAAAAGGAATATAAGAGTAGAACTTACTTATAAGGTTGTTATAAGGAGTAAAGGAATAAATATGTTATTGAACTCCCCCAAAATATCTGCAAGCAATATGTTAATAAAGCAAAATTAAGTTTATTAGAACTCTCTGTAGTGATAGAGGATTGTGCCTTGATAGTTTCTGAAGGTGAAGTCAGGAGTGGATATTTATAGGATTGTGAAATCTGGGCTGAAGTGGTTAAAGAGGTGGCTGTTTTCAGTTGGGGACTGGACTGCAATTTGGAAAAGTTCATGACAATAGGTTTATGACTAGTATCTATAGCAAGGGAAGGGTCTTGAAGCAAGTCTTGATAAGCGAACTGTTACATGATAAGTGAGCTCTTTGCCAAGGTGAGCAGATTGTCTGAGATAAATTAATATATGAGTATTTCCTGAAACAATGAAGTTACTTATTACAGTCTTATCTTTCCTGGACAAAGTTTTTCTTTAACAAATAAATAAATCATGTTGATACAGGTGGTCTCAGTTCATAGACCCCATAACTCTGTCATATTAATGCAGGTCGTTGCAGTTCTCAATGTAAAGCAATTAATTCTTGGCATATGATACACATATAAAGCAAATAGTATAGGATGGTAGGTTTACATCCATATATAACAGTAATTCCATTAAACATAAATTGAATGCTTTAATTATAAAACAAAGATTGACTTACTGGAGAAATAGAGCCCAATAACATGTTAGTTAGAAGAAACACAACTAAAACAAGAGTACAAAAAGTTCAAAGTTAATAGAAAAGAAAAGTCATAATTTGCAAGTATGCATCAAAAGGAAAATGTGTGAATATCAAAATAGACATTAGTTAATGTCAGGCAAAAAAATATTCTTGAAGATAAAGAGAAACCCCTCATAATGAAAAAGTTTCAATTTGCCAGGAAAATGTAATTATAAGCTGGTATTCAGTTAATGACATAATCCCAATGTATAAAACAAAAATTAACTGTCAAAGAAATAAATCTACAGTCATGCAGGGAATATTTTCGTGCTCCCGTCTATCTTATGGGAAAAGCAAATAAAATCATAAAGATATGAAACATGAACAATGAAAAAAGTAAAACTGACAAATACAATAAACTGTTCCCAACCACTACATAATTTTTTTCAAGTACATTTGGAATTTTTTTAAAAAAACTGACCATGTGCTGGGCTTTGAGATAAAATTTAATAAGTTTTCCAAAAAAAATTGATATTATAGTTTCTGACCAACAGTGCATTTAGGCTAAAAAAAATTGTTTTAAATCTAAGAAAATTCCCATATGCTTTAAACTTAAGAATTATACATGTAAACAACCTTTGAGTCAAAGAAGAAATCATAGTGGAAATCAGAAAATATTTTGAATAATAATGAAAATGATTGAATTATGATAACACTGCACATCAAAACTGGGATGAGCTAAACCATGATATAAGAAAACGTTAGCTTTGAACACATACTAGAAAAGGAAGAGACTAAAAATCAAAATAGTAGTAGTTAGTGAAAGAAATACACAGACGATTAACACCTTCAAAAGTTTGTTCTTAGCTAACTGATAAGACTCATACAACTCTGGCAAGACTTTTCATTAAAAAGATAAACATACAAATAATCAGTATCAGGAGTATAAAAGGGAACATGCCAAGAAATTTGCCAATACATTTATGACAGTAAATGAAATGGGAAAAGTTTTCAAAGAAACACAATATGCCAAAACAGCCTCAAGGTGGAAAAGAAAATAGGAATATTCATACAACTATTAAATTGAATCTGCACTTAATCTTTTATTAATTTCCTGCATCTGAATAAAAGTACTGTGTAGATGTGGCACAAAATTCAGTCAACCACTGTCTGTTTGCAATACTATGACTAAAACTATTTTAGACACTATAGGTTGGGAAGAAAGATTCATAGAACTAGATGATGACAGTTCCTAATCTTCAGGAGTTTATAATCTATCATTGAAACACATAGAAGAGGCATATGGAAGAGTTAAGATTTAGATAATGACATTTAGGAAGAAAAAGAAGTATGTACATAAACACACAGTCCTTTACTATGAACTACCTTTGTCCTAGACTGTTCACTTCTAGTCCATTCTCCTCTTTATTTATAGGTTTCTTTAGGTTGTTTTTAAATGTTGTCTGTAGAGTAGCTTATTTTCAGGTAGGAGAACTGTTTAAGAAATAATCTGCCATGTGAAATATGCACTCTGCTAACCTGTGACCAAAGCAACTGAAAGTCTCCAAACCTCCCCAGATGGTTTGTACTTGGCCAGTGATGCTACTGGCTGCATGTATGGGGATTTATTAGTTGATGCATTTATCTCAGTGGATTGCCTCATTTAGTTTGCAGATGTTCTGTCAGTAGAAGACCTTTAAAAAAAATTATACTGTTTTTATTAGAGTTTTCAAGGCATAATCCAGAATAAGAGAGTTAACACATTTCAGCACAGAACAAAGTAGCATGTATTTAAATCTCATGGGAGGAAAAGCCTTTAACTTGTACTTCAGACACTTATGATTGCACATGTTGAATTTTAGAAAAAAAGAGGAAGTATACAAATTCCAACCTAAAATTCAGCATTTGGTCAACATGGGATTTGGTGTGCATTAGCTAATCATGTTGAACTAAGTGCACATATATTCTGAATTAGCTCCCCTCTCAGGAAAGAATCCAGTCTTCTAATACTGCTACAACTCTAAGCAAAAGGCTCAATGATCATTTTCTATCAAGCAAACTATACTCAAATAATGTTTCAGGGGAAAGATAAACCAATTTCAGATACCATTTGATTATAACAACAGACATCTCTGTGTTCTGGTGACTTCAGAATATTTCTAACTTTAATAGACAGTATATACTTGCAGGTAAACCTCTGTGGATACAGGCATAAGAAGAGACTTTAAATCATGAAAAAATTAAGTGCTGTTTTTCTACTTAAGCTAACTTAAAAGGACAGAACTAAAAATAAAATTGAAGGCAAAGAGGTTTTACTTTTTTTTTATTTATTTGACAGAGAGAAACACAGCCAGAGAGGGAACACAAGCAGGGGGAGTGAGAGAGGGAGAAGCAGGCTTCCCGCTGAGCAGGAAGCCCGATGTGGGGCTCGATCCCGGGTATCTAGGATCATGACCTAAGCCGAAGGCAGTCACTTAACCAACTGAGCCACCCAGGCGCCCCAAAGAGGTTTACTTTTAACATATAGTGGAATGTGGAATATCTTTCTATGTATACAAACAGTTCCCTTTAAAGGGTCCAAAACTGTATTCACATTGCCAGTTTATGCTAGGTTCAAGAAAATCCATCCCTAAAGTGCAGGTTATACTGTACTGAGGAATGATATTTAGAAATTTTGAGGATCAACATTTAAAGTGTAGATATTGAAACTACTGCAAGGTAAATTATTTCCTGGGTTAACTTTGCTCTCGTTGATAGCAAATACTGTTGTTTATCTTGAAAATAAACAAATTTGAAATTCTTTAAAAATATGCTTCATATTTTAGATCTTCAGCACAGTTTTAATATCAACTTTTGTAAATGAGATTATTGGTAATGTGTTTCCATTCTAATAAATTGGTTGCAGATGCTTGGAGAAGAAAGGATTTCATTAAAATTACTGCAGTTATTAGCATAATTCCTACCTTTAAGATTAGTGAAACCATAGTAAATTCAACAAGATCTCCTTAATCATTCTTTAAAAACTAAATCTCCTGGAGTTTTGTTAAGTCAATAAAGCAATGTTACAGAGCCTCCGAAGGTCATAGGTCATAGTAACCACATAGAGTGACATCATATACACATTTATGTCCTGAATTTTAGATTCCAATCTCTCTATTGTAGAGAGATACAAATGCATAGGAGGATAGGATAGCTGTTTGTTGACCAGATCAGAAGTGCCATCTTTGAAAGATAGAAGACCAAATTTCTATAACCTTTCAAAGAACAGGGTATATGTGTCTCTCATCAAGTAAGACATTAGAAAATCCAACAAAACTTTATTGAACATCTGTGAACTGATTGCTGGATGCTTTCACACTTACTGCAATCTTTAGAACAACAAAGTAATTTAATAACATGCATTAGAGATAATAGATCCTTAATAATCATAACCATAGTATACACCCATGGAGCAAGCAGTACAAAGCAATACTTTAGAATGATTCACCCATTCCTCATTCACACTAGGAATTTAATTATTATCCTGAATGCATAGTGATTTGTTTTAGGGATTTTTAAAAAAATATTTCATTTATTTATTTGACACAGAGAGAGAGAGAGTAAGGGAGGGAATATAAGCAAGGGGAGTGTGAGAGGAAGAAGCAGGCTTCCTGCTGAGCAGGAAGACAGACTCAGGGCTCAATCGTAGGACCCTGGGATCATAACCTGAGCTGAACACAGACGCTTAACTGACTGAGCGAACCAGGAGCCCCAAGCATAGTGATTTGAATATCCAACATCTGCTTAAAAGCCACCCTTCTGTTTTTTACTTTTGTCTGCATTTGTGGTCTCCAGATTTTTGTGAGCCAAAGAATTAAGGTCTAGTACTATATTGACAACTATACAAATAAAGCAAATAAAAGAATGTAGATATGTTTTCCATAAATGTGTTCTGATAGGAAATACATTTAAGAGGTATTTTAGCTCACTGTTTGCAGGTTTAAAAAAATGATTCGATGATAAGAATCCATTGGCATTTGAAAGAAGGTATTCATTTTTACTACTTTGGGTACTATATTTCATACTTAGTTTTTATTGTCTTATAATTATATAATGAGGTATAATCAAAACTTTGTAATTTGAAATTAAAAGTTGCATCATGAGGCCACAGTTGAAAGAATGAACACAAATAAGTGGTTAGTTTTAAGTTAGGAAGATCTGGGATGCCTGGTTGGCTCAGTTGGTTAAGCATCTGCCTCTGGTTCAGGTCATGAGCCCAAGGTCCTGGAATCGAGTCCCACGTCAGGTTCCTTGCTCAGGGGGGAGCCTGCTTCTCCTTCTGCCTGCCCCCTCAACAAATAAATAAATAAAATCTTTAAAAAATTAAGTTAGGAAGATTAGTGAAAACCAAGAAGTTTCCTGCTTAAGACATTAGCTTTAATTTTATTTTAATTAAATCTTAATTACTAAAAACAAACCTAAAGACAGTTGCTGATTATTAAATACCAAATACTCTGGCCTTTTACATATGATATATAAAAGGGTCATGAAAAGAATCAGAGAAGGAATTTTATAAAGAGATGCACTTATAAATGAAATTTTGAAAGTAGTTCTGAGATGTCTAAGGATCTTCATGGCATCGTTTTATGTGCTGCTCTGAGCGCTGAGTTAAGGGGAAGTGGCCAGGGCAGAAGAAGGTGGTCCTCTCCCACCAATGTCACTTGCTTCTTCTCTCCCAAGTCCAAGCCCAGCTGAGTTCCTGGTTGGAAGAAAGGACATCAGATTCCAGGATTCGACAGAGAGCTCTGACCACCTTTCTACTAGAGAATGCTGTGGTGTAGATATTCTGGACATGACTACAGACTACATCTATTTCAGGATCTCTCACATCACTGTCCTGGGAGCAAAGTGATAGTGGGACATGTAATGTCTTCCTTCCGGTAGGAATCCAACTAATGCAGAGGGCTGTGGTCATTTCCAGGCCCACCTTATATCCTGCTGAAGATGCAGAGCTGATTAGACTCATTCAACCAAAACCTCACATGTTCCAACTGAAAAATAAAGAGATGAGACAAGCAGATGTCCACACATCATAATGTTAAGGCAGTAACATTCCCAAAAGCTGGTGGATACAGAGCAATGAATAAAGACTTTAACATAAGAGTTACAGGGTGTTATTCTTAGTTACCAATACTTATCTTTCTGGACACTAGAGTGATAAAAAAAAAAAAAAGTTGGAGTATACTCCATGACAATCTTTGGACTCCCTGTTCAAAGATTAGTGTCCAGTTATAGATAATATATGGGAAGCAAGATTAAACAGGAAATTTCCTGCATTCCTTATTTTTCTCAAGTAAACTGAGCTTCGAGCTTATTACTCAAAAATCAGTCCATGAACCAGCAGCATCAGCATCACCTGGGAGCTTGTTAAAATGCAGGACCTCAGTTCCTACCCTAAATCTACTCACTTAGATTGGGTGTTGTAAGTGTATCCTCAAGTGTTTATCATTTGATAGGTCACTCTTAAAATGGTTCCTCTGAGATAGTCCAAGACCATGGAATACCCTGCCAGGCTCTGTAGTGTATACTGCATTCTATTCTGGGGTTGGGGAACATGCAAATCCTAAGGGTATTCACAACCTTGCCCTAAGTGGACCTACATCTTGGCTCATGCTCAAGAGATCTGTATCTAAGAAGGTTAGATCCCTTTCTCTTCTGTCACTGCTGAAAAATAAATACAAAGGAAGCCAGATTTTCACAAACTCTCTCTACCCACTCCAAAGGGACTTGTTAATAAATTTTGGGTCTGAGTTGTGGGCTTTTTGCAACCATTTCTTTTTAATGGTTGTGTCTTTTAATTGCAATGTAAAACATTTAATGTGGAAGTAAATTTTAAGAATGTGGAAATATTCTGTATTTTATCTATTTATCTCTCAAAACTCTAACTTCTTAAAAATTTATATAGCAACTATGAACAGCTCTTCAAAATGCCATTATATCTTTTGGTGGACATTCCACACCATATGCTGTGCTTCTCCTGTTTATCTCTGATTATGATATCTTTTCATCCATGAGATCTTTGCATATTAATAAAAATAGCAAACATTTGGCATTGAAATTTGCACAGAATTTATTAGGAAAGTCAAGATACAGTGAATCTATTATTAACATATAATGTATTATTTGCTTCAGGGGTACAGTTCTGTGAATCATCAGTCTTACACAAGTCATAGCACTCACCATAGCACATACCCTCCACAATGTCCATCACCCAGCCACCCTATCCCTCCTCCCCCACCACCCAGCAACCCTTAGTTGTTTCCTGAGATTAAGAGTTAAGATACAGTGAATCTATTGAGGCAACAAATCAGGTTCTTGGACTGAAGTTCAAGTTGCCTTAACACACAAGCTGTCATTTTTACAAATCCATGAAAAATGAGCGAGTCATTTGGCTCTTAAATAATTTGGTCATGCCATTTAAAGCTCTTTTTCTTTTTTTGTTGAAGTGAAGAAAATATATTTAAATTACTCATGTTCCCACTATCAAGTAGTTATTTTAAGTTGGTCCAAATGCATACATTGCTCCTTTTTGCCTTAATAGACAACATGCCCTTTTGTATTTTGCCTCTTTTACCTAATACTGTGTAATAAACATTTCCCATGATTCTACACTGCCTTCATAATGATCATTTTTAAAGACTTCATAGAAGTCTGTCCTGATGAGATATGTTCTATTTATACAATATTTTATTGTTAGACCTTTAGGTTGTTTCTAGCCTCTTGAATAGTCCCAGCCTAGATATCTGTACATAAAATAGAAGGAAGCATAGGGAAACAATCTATGAATGACTTGACAAATCAATTAAGATAACAAGGCTTTTACATAAATGTACCAGTAAATTTAATTCAAACATACCCTCCAAAAATACACAAATGGCTCATCACAAAATAAAAAAATAAAGAGAAGAATGTTCTTATGTGCTCCATGTGATTATAAAAAATAATCTATAATTTAATCTCTGTAGCAAACTTTTTCTGTGGACCAAAGAAACCACCTCCAATCTAGCAAATGCTAGATAGTTTAACTGAAAGTATGAACAGATGGCCAATTTAAACAGATGTAATAATCAAAGAAAATATTTACCCCGCTTACATGTATAGTTAATAGATATCAAAATGGAAAAAAAATAGATGTCAAGATGGCCAGCTTGATAGGAACAGAGAAATTAATTTGTAGATTTCATTGAATCTCCCCATAACTTCCATTTTTATTGGCCTCATATTCAGTCCAAAGGTTGTATAAGCCCCTTCTTGGCAAGCAGAAATGCATCATCAATTTCCTTGACAGTTTTGAAAGTCTATTCAAATTGCTCTTTCACCATCCCAGTCTCCATGGACGGTTCCAGTATGTTAACATAATTCCATATTCGATATTCTCAAATGTGCTGGCATCTGAGTAGCTCTCTCTGAAGCAGTCTTCTTGAGTGGCCAGATCTGTTTAAAAAATTTTAGAAGTGACTCCAACTTTTTGTTTCTCTTACACACATACATACCATTCATACAGAGTCCCCTTGGCAACTACTCAATTTTTAAAAGGTTTTTAAAACTCCAGATGACATGATGGGTTAAAATAATGCCAAGTAAATATCTATTGAGTGTTTATGCCATGCTAGCTGCTGCTCTAACTTTATTAACTTATTCAATCCTCACCATAATCTTAAGAGGAAGGGACTATATTATTTCTGCTGCTTTACTACAGAGGAAATTCAGATACAAAGAAATCAAGCAACTTGCTTCAAGTAGGAGGACACAGGAAGAAAGCTATGGGACAGTAAAGTCATGATTCAAATCTAGGCGTCTGGCTTGAGAGTCCAACTACCTAAGTACTACAGCAACTATCCTACCACTTGATCATTTGAGGGTCTTCTGTGTTGGTCTTCTTCCATTTTTCAGTTTCCTCTTGAGAAAAACCAATGTTGGTAGATGTATAACCCTGTAGACCTCAAGCAAATTGATGATTTCTTGGTTGTCCTGCCTCTAAATGGTTCCTCTGGAATGCATTCCCTTAGCTGCAGTAAGTAAAATAAATCTAAGTTGAACTACAGGGTTTTTTCATAGTCCTCTTTGGTCAATGGGAAATAACAGTTGTCTAGATCATCTGACTAGATGAAAGTGGTGCTAAGGTACACTGAAAAGCAATATTTGGGAGAAAACTGACAATTCCATTTTTAATATGTTGAGAAATTCAAGCAATGTTAAAGAAGCACTGGTGTGTATGGGTTCATATACAACAAAAGGAAGCATGAATACAATTTAGAAGTTATCAACATATCGATGGAAATTGAAGCTAGGACAAAAAGCATAGGGAGAGAAGAATGAGGAAACTAGGACAGACTCTTTAATGACTCCAGTATGAAGATTCTGTAGAGGAAGATGAACAGCAAAGGAGGCTAAGAAAGCACATTCAGAGATAAATCAGAAAGACCAAAGAATATCATCACATGAGCCACAGAAGAAGATATTTCAGGGTCCATGGAGTGACCAGTGGTTGAAAGCATTTGAGAGATCAAGTAAGAAGAGAATGGAAAATTTTTCTTTGGAGTTCACTGATATTTTTTGTGAGAGATTTTTCAGAATTTTGATGGAAGGAGAAGCCAGATTAAATGGATGAAGAGTAAGTATGAGGTAAGCAAAGTGAAAAAAGAAAGGTTTTCCAGAAGAAGGGACAGTGTGGTAGTGCTATATATAGCAGTTAAAAGAATGGATTCTATAGAGAGACTGGTAAGAGTTGAAATTCTAGTTGTGCCCCTCACTATCTGTATGACCTTGGTTAGGTTACTTAACTGATTTGTGCCTCATTTTTTCTGTCTGTCAACTGGGTTAGGGTAACAGATAACTTGGGGTTATGAGAAGGAATAGATCAATTAACAGAGATGTTTGTAAATAGTAACCTCTCAATAAGGATTAGCAACAATTATTTTAAAAACATGAGGCAGCTTTCCTCTATAGGGGCCTAAAAATAGATTTGATGTGAATGGTGAGTATGGAGATAAGAGGTTTGACAAACCACAAAGAGGTTTGACAGGATCCTCGATCTAGAAGACCTTCAATGCCGTGCTAAAGAAGTACATTTCTTTCACAGCATAAGGTTTCATTGAGGGAGTTTAAGAAGAAAGTGTGATAGGATTAGATTTCTATTTTAGAAAAATCATTTTGACTATAGGCTAGTGGATGGATTGGAGTAGAACCTAGTGGGAGACTGGAACAGCAGTTAGGAGCCCATTTCAGAAACCTAAGTGAAAAGTGATAATGCCTAGATGAAGGCATAATAAGTAGAAATGGAGAAGAAAAAATAATAATGATTAATCAAATGAGTAAAATTATCATGACTTCATTATTGATTGTGTCTTAGGTGAGGGAGTGAGTGAAGTCTAGGATACTCACCCTCCATCTCTCTGCCCAGGTTTCTAGTTAAGTTGGCTAGCTGAGTAGTATGGCCGTTTAATGAGGAAGAAAGTCTAGGGTTGCTTGAGAATTAGAATTATTGTTCAGTTTGGATATGCAACACCCAAATGATAAAGATATTGAATATGCAATGTAGAGCCCATAAAAAAAGTTAGAGTTCAAGATCTGTAAATGTCTAAGTTATGAGTATTCAAGTGGTTACTGGGGAAGAATAGCTCTGGAGAGAATACTTGAAAAAAATGTTATTCAGAGAATATATCTAGGAAAATAACATCAATTGACGATAAACAAATGTTAAGCTTCAGGGAAGTTAGTATATGGTAAAAAAAGATAGTGGTATGGGATAGTTGGTTTTCTCTAAAGAAGGATTTCCAGAAGGCCTCAGTCAAAAAGGACAGCAGCAGTGGGAGAATGAGTGAGAAGGAGGAAGAACTCAGCAATTTAGACATAAGAGCATGATGGGGCTAGCTGATGAGAGGTGCATGTGTTTTGTTCAGGTGACAAGGCGAAGGCATGTAGTTCCAAGTTTTTGGTTATTCAGAGGCCAAAAAGGCCTCTGATGGTTGCTTTCTGTGTATGATAATTATTATTCCAGGCCTCTGATGCTCACATTCTGCATATAATGTTGTACACTTAGTTTAAGTCAAATCCCTTTTTCCTTGCCTTCTAGCCTGGTGAGCTCTATTCTCATTTCATGACCCCACCTCAAAAGCTGCTTTCTCTGGAACTCTTTCCTAAGTGACCTTAGCAGGCTTAATTTTTTCCTTCTTCTACATTTCCACAGTATATTGGTATACCTGTGTATACCTGGTATACCTGTGTATACCAATACACTGTGGTATACCATTGTAAATAAAACATTCCTACTCTATAGTGGAATTCAGAGACATGTACATGATTTTCCCAAGGTGACTTAGATTTTCTTGCTCCCAAGAGCAGTACTATTTCATTATATCTCTGCTCCTTTTCTCCTCCAGAAACATGGAAGAACTTCATGACTACAAACTTTTAGCCTCTATAGGAATTTGTTCATTTGGTTAAGAAAGTATATAAAGGTCTGTGTTAGAGAGGGTTTGGAGTGAAGGGAGAGAAACTGCAGAGTAGACTTTGGTGCCCTTTGCCAACCTTTTACCTTTCCTACAGATCACTCACATCATTGCTCCTGCCCTCCTTCCCACAGTCTCATTTAAAGAGATCCTTTCTTTTTCTAAGGGTAATTCTTTTATCTGTGCTCATAAGTCCCAACCCACAGTTCTACTACAGAACAAGGACAAATACCTAAAAAATTAAATAAATGCTTGAGAAGTAAAAAAAAAAAAAAAAAGGACAACTACTACTAGACTCTGTGTTCTATATCACTATCACCCCCCTTCCTTGCCTTTATATTACGAAGTTTTAGGTTAAGATCGTGATTGAGGGGAAGCCTTAACTCTGTGTCCTGTGTCTCCACTTCCTGCCTTTATACATTGCCAACTCAGAGCAACCAACTCAAAGCCTCTTTGCCATCCCAGCAACTGGCCAGTGCCCTAGCTGGCATCTATATCATTAGACCCAAAGGATTTACCATGCTGTGGTACTTTCCACTGTTGAGGATTCCCATCTTTAAACTTTCTTAAACTATAGATGTCATTCAACTTGACCACATTTTTTTCTTGCCCATATCTTCTACCAAAGGGTGAACCTGGGCAGCCATGTTTTATTCTTAAGACTACCAATGATAAGAGTGAGATTAGAGACCTGGTCAAGCTATCCTAGATCCCTGATTGTGATCTGGCTCAAAAGAGAGTCAGACATACCAGATTCACTCTTAGGAATTTGAAAAAGAAAACAACTTTGGCATGGGAGCTAAAAGGTCGTGGTGCATAAAGAGATTCTGGAGGCAACGTTTGACCATGTAAAGCCAAAACTAAGAGGGTCAGAAACTACAAATGAGCAGAGATCCTGAAGGAAGAGATAAAGCCAATATGGAGGGAAACAGGCCAAAGGATTCAAGGAAGAAGGAACATGTGACCCCCCAGGAACTTGCTTACCAGAAGCCAAAAGAGTCACTTTACTTTAGAGTTTTCTCCCACTATTTGTTCCCTCCCAGCCTTCTTTGCAGACTATTCTCAATTTGTCATTCAAATATTAGTTTTTTCCTTTGAGGGCTCTGTCCTTGGGCCTTTTTCAATCTATATACTTTCCAAGAAACATGGTCATGGCTTCCAAAACAGCCTGTATCTGGTGATGCTCACTCAGATTTAATATCTAGGCTAATTGTTCCTCCTAAATCTTTCTCCTGAGCTTTTAGCCATGTTTGCCCAACTGCGTGATGGACATTGCCATTCCCCATGGGTATTCCTATAGCACCTTAAAAACATGTCTAAAATTAACTTTCCTGTCAAAAGCACTTTTCCTCTGATACTCCTTTTCAGTGAAGGAAACTTACCGCTGAAAACCAAAATCACCCTAGACTTCTTTCTCCTTCCAATCCATTTAAACATTAAGTCATTGTCATTCAACCTCTTATATTTCTCTTCACTTCCTCTTCTCTACAGTCCCACTGCTACTCTCTAAGTTCAGGACCTCATAATTACCCTCCTGGTTTCCTTGGCATCAATCTCCTACCTTCACTTATAAATCTTTTATGGGCTTCCCATTTTCTTACAGGAGAATCCAAACTTTTTAGCATGGCATCCAAATCTTCCATGTTGCTCTTCATGGTTACTTCATCAGCATAGTCTTTTCCTGCACTCCATCTAACCATAGTTCCAGAGTATCCAGTCTTACTGTGACTCCCACAGTATCTCAAGTGTTGCCTGCATTCAGACTGCCCTCACTGTTGCCTCTACATATAAGCCCCTGTCTTCTTTATGATGTCCCAGCTTTGTACAGATGAATATGACTTTACTGCACTTACCTTTAAAATGTTTATATTCCTCTGTCCATCTTAGAGGGGCAGAAAACATATCATTTTTATTGTTTGTCCTATGCTTAGCAGTGAACATGTTCAGACATGCCGTGGAGAAAAGGGAGGAAATGAATACACTGACCCTCCATAGGAAAAAACTAGCCCTTCCTCTGAAAGAAAACAATAATGCCAGGTAAGTAAAGTCCTGAAATTTTATGGTCATAATTAAAAGTGCCTACCAAAAATGAAAAAAAAAAAAATTCTCTCCTACACAAGAGCAAGAAAGGGCACCATCCTCTTCCTCAGAAAGGATGATGTCACCTCAGTAATCTGAAGCAGAAACCTCTAAATGTAGGCAGTCTGTTTCCCATAAGGATCACTGAGCAAGATGAAGCAGTTTCCTGGACTAAACAGAAACCCTCAAAAATATAAAGATTTTACATCTACACTCCTATCTTCATGCAATATGAGGGATATGAGACTGGAATTTGCTCCATTTAAATCCTGATAAAGTGAAAATGGAGCCCATCGCAGAGAATGGTCCTAGTACCCTGGCAGACAGAGGCAGGAAAGACTCTGTCACAGCTGATAACATTGCTAAAGAGTCAATTAGTCCCTAATTAGTTGAGCAGCCCCTGCTGCTGCCCGGCTTGAGGACAGTTTAAATAGGAATGTTTCTTAGTAACAATCTCTGTTTAGGATATAATAAATGACTCATTCAATCCAATCTCACTGCTCTAGACTGAGTTTCCCCGGGCTGAAGTGCTAAAGGAGAGATCGGGGCTATAAGTCTGCATTCGGGTGTCCCTACTTTTTGCCCATGCTCTCTAAGTACATGATGATGTGCCACCCACCAGTCCAGGAGCGAAAGAAACTGGCTACAGCCTAGGAAACACACTAAGGGACCCTGAGGAGGGCACCCTGAAGAAGGCAGAGGAAATAGGGAGAGGCCTTTGCAAGAAGGGCTCCACTGGCCAAGGGCTCAGCACTTAACAGTTTCTGGGAAAGAAGGACCTGGGAAAAAGAACTTTTGCCCATCCAAATACACTGGTAAATGCAAGCTGAGTATTCTAATCAAGAGTGGGAAGCTGTTTTGGCTTATGCAGTGTGAGAATGATTATCTTCCTTGACACTTCCTAGGGGAGTTGGAGATCGGCAATGCATAATTCTGAAAGACCCCCGGGGTGGGATGTCCTT